>MCJB01000514.1:0-16473 GCA_002018475.1 Nicotiana obtusifolia | reverse complement strand
CCCCCCTTCCTTTACTATTTTATTAACTTTCAAAATAGTGTAATTTGTTCAGAGCATGTTTGTAGCACTCAGGATGTCACAACTCCCATTTCCCTCTTTAGGGTGTCGTGATGACGTTTAGCCTCTATGACTAGGTAAGCCTAACAAATAGTAATAACTTGACAGAACTCTTATCAAAAAGCTGGAAACAAAGCTAAATAATCGATAAAACCTTCCGATACAAAACATAATCTCGACAGTATCAGTAGAGTAACTCCTACATCACTGTCCGAAAGTAAATGCAACAGTGAATGAGAATGCAGGAAGGTGACTCTGAGGCCTGCGGACACCGAGCAAGCATACCCTGAAGTCTCTGAGAAAGGCAGCTAGCATGTAAGATCTAACGGCCAACATGAGCAGACGTACCTAGATAAGCACAAAAAATGTGCAAAAGCGTAGTATAAGTACATCACAACGGTACCCTGTAAGTATCCAGCATAACCTATGTAGAGTAGTGACCAGGCCAGGTCAAGACACCTGCTAGGTTATAAAATAAATAATATGAAAATATAATACGGATATGTAACGGAAAGTGAAGAAACAACTGATACGAAACAAGATAGTAGCATGAACTAATACGGGAAATCAACAATGGAAATACCATAAAAGAAGCAACTAAAAAGGCTACAAAGATCATGTGCGGACAACAACTGCTACAACAATAATGAATGAAGCAACAAGATGCATTCCCACCAAAACACTTTGCAACATAAAATAAATAGCAAGAATCACAACGACGTACTGCCTCATGAATAATGAAATCAAAATCGAGGTACCGCCTCGTATAATCAAGAATTGCAACCGAGGTACCGCCTCGTCTAATCAAGAATTGCAATCGATGTACCGCCTCGTATTTCATATTTCTCCAATTCAATCACAATCTTTCCTTATACTATTGCGTGATCCTTACATTTGAAATAGGTTTTGAAAGAGTTTTCCCGAAATAGCTACGCGCACATTAAGATGCCGCGTGTTTTCACGTAGTTCCCCTACAAGCAACACGCACATAAGTCCCACCTTCTACTGCCGCATACACATTAACCCCAAGCCTTATACCGCCGCATGTGCGTCAATATCATATCACAATAACAATTCGCACCACAAGTGCCCATATATCAAAACGTGCCAACAACAATAACAATACCAATAATTTCATAACAATAGCCCATGGCTCCACCAAAACGTATACAAGAATATCAATAACAACAAAGAATTACAAATGCTCATTAAGATAGATGTTTCAACAATAAACAACATCACTTCAACATGTTAACGACTTTCACAACTTCAACAACAAATAACTCCACCAGAGAAATAATAGATAACTGCGATATTAGATAAGACTAACTCACAATAAAAGAGATAACATTTAACAATGAGTCTCAAATAATGGAAATTAACAAGGAATGGGATAACATGAACAATTACTTCAAGCGACGATAATTAACAATGAAGAGATAGTATGTAACAATAAAAGAGGCAACAAGTTCAACTAAAGCACATGAGCAATTTAGCAAGTACGATGTAGAACAAGTACTAAACAAGTCAATTAGAGATGTAAGGATAGTCTAACAGAATTTAGGATAAATTAACTATGAGAATATAGAACATGATATGGCATTTTAGTTAAAGTATGAAAATAGTCTGAGTAGTCTAAACCGGTCAAATACCATGTAAAACCCATGTAACCACTCGTCACCTTGCGTACGCGACTTTCACATTGCACAAAGGACACAATCTATACAAAATCCAAAGGGGTAGTTCCCCACATGAAGTTAGGTAAGAAACTTACCTCAACTAGGCCAATTCAACACCCGAAAATAGCTATTCCATTAAAATCCGCCTCTACATGGCTCAAATCTAACCAAAATAGACTCTATATCATTAAACAATACAAGGGAATTCAATTGCAATAGATAAAGTCAAGGTCTTTGCAGTTTTCTCAAAAAGTCAACAAAACTAAACCTGGGGCCCAGCCAGTCAAAACCCGAGTTCAATGGTAGATTCTGTTTACCTATGACCCCACAAGTTTATATATATGATTAGGTTCAAGATTTGAGTCCAAATCGATTGTCAAAACTCAAATTCTTATTTTTCAAAAACTTGTCAATGTTTCACAAATTTTCACTTTGATTCACATGATTTTGATGTTATAATCTAAGATATGTTGATGGAATATGAATAGAAATATATTAGAGTCACTTTCCCAAGGTTTGTAGGTGCAAATATCCTCTCTAAATCGGCTTTAACCGAGTCTAGGGTTCTAAAATGAGAGAACGAGAGATAAAATCCTGACTTTCAGGCTTTATGCTCAACTGCAGTTATTGTAAATTGCGATATGGGTTCACAATTGCAATTAAAACCCCGCGATTACGGCACTGAAGGCCCGGGGAGCTTCTTCACAAATGCGAAGATTGGTTCGCAATTACGAACCCTACTGCCCTTACAAGTACGACATATATCAGCACAAATGCGAACCTTGCATGTCCACACTTACTTCGCAAAAGCGACCAAGGCATCGCATTTGCGATACTTGTGATTCCTGCCATACTCGCAAATGTGACCTTGGTGTTCGCAATTACGACACTAGAGGGCGCCAGATACCATACTTGATTTTAAGTCCAAAACATTTCCGGAACATGTCCGAAACTCATCCAAGCCCTTGGGGCTCCAAACAAAACATTCACACAAGTCTAGAAACATCATACGAATTATCTTGCGCGATCAAAACACAAAAATAACTTATAAAACTACGAATCGAACTCTAAAATTCATTAAATTCAATGAAATTTTCAAGAACTTCTAGAATTACAACTAAACGTCTGAATCCTATCAAATCAACTCCAAACTGTACCAAATATCATGGACAAGTTCTAAATACTATTACGGACCTATTCCAAGTCCCAAATCAAATTTCGAGCTCGGTAGCTAAAAGCTAACCTACAGTCAAACTTTTCAACTTCAAATTGCCATCTTTTGGCAAGTCAACACAGTTCAACCTACCGACTTCAAAAATAATTCTTGGCGATATGCCCAAGTCCGAAATCACCATATGAAACTATCGAAGTCATACAAACATAGTTGCAAGGTCGTTTTCACAAAAGTCAAATTTTTGTCAACATTTTCAATTAAAACTTTTAAGTCAAGAATCAAGGGTCCAAATAAACCCAAAAGCTTATCGAGATTAACCTAACCAACCCCACAAGTCATAAACACACATGTGTGAAGCATGAAAAGGGGAAACGAGGCCCAATTACCTAAAACGACTGATTGGGACGTTACATTCTCCCCCTCTTATAATAAAGGTTCATCCTCGAACGTGCATAGAGACATACTTGAAGTGGTGAATGGATTAGGATAACGACTCCGCATGTCATGCTCAGTCTCCTAGGTCGCCTCCTCGATCGGTGACCCCTCCATTGAACCTTTGCTGAAGAAATATCCTTTGATCTCAATTTTCGGACCTGTCGATCCAAGATAGCCATAGGCTCCTCAATATAAGTCAAATCCTCGTACAATTGGACTGTGTTGAAGACTACCACATGAGACGAATCACCAGAATTCTTCCAGAATATAGAGTTATGGAACACCAGATGAACCGCAGGTAAACTAGGTGGCAATGCATGCTTGTAGGCCACCTCCCTAATACTCTCAAGGATCTCAAAAGCTCTGATATACTTAGGGCTCAACTTGCCCTTCTTCCTGAACCTCATCACACCCTTCGTCGATGAAACGCAGCGCGAGACTCACTCTCCAACAATGAATGTAACATCGTAAACCTTCCGGTCCGCATAACTCTTCTATGTAGATTGGGCTGTACGAAGCCAATCCTGAATCATCTTGACCTTCTCAAAAGCATCTCGAACCAAAGCTGTACCTATTAACTTAGCCTTTCCCGGCTCAAACCACCCAACTGGAGAACGAAACTATCTCCCATATAGAGCCTCTACGGAGCCATCTAGATACTCGGCCGGTAGCTGTTGCTACAGGCAAACTCCGCATGTGGCAAGAACTGATCCCAACCACCCTTGATATCCATAACACAGATGAGAAGCATGTCCTCCAATATCTGAATAGTGCGGCTCAGACTGTCAGTCTGTCTAAGGGTGAAATGGTGTACTTAACTCAATCCGTGTGCCTAGCTCAGACTGTAGAACCTTCCAGAAATATGATGTGAACTATGTACCTCGGTCAGAGATGATGGATACTAGTACGCCATGAAGTCGGAAAATCTAGCGAATATAAAATCTGAGCCAGCTGCTATGAAGAATAAGTAGTCACTACCGGAATGAAATGAGCCAATTTGGTCAACCTGTCCACAATCACGCATACCACGCCAAACTTATTATGAGTCCGTGGTAGCCCAACAACGTAGTCTATGGTGACATGCTCCTATTTCCACCTAGGAATCTCGAGCCCCTAAGGCAAACCATCTGGTCGCTAATCCTCATACTTCACCTACTGACAATTTAGGCATCGAGCTACATACTACACTGTGTTTTGCTTCATCCTCCTCTACCAATAGTGCTGCCTCTGGTCCTGATACATCTTAGCGACGCCCAGATGAAGGGAGTACCACGAAGTGTGGGCCTCCTAATAAATCAACTCATGCAAACCATCCACATTGGGCATACATAACCGGCCCTGCATCTGTAACGCACCGTCATCCCCAATAGTAACCTCCTTGGCATTGTCGTGCTGAACTGTGTCCTTGAGGACAAGTAAATAGGGGGTCGTCATACTAAGGCTCTCTGATACGGTCATATTGAGAAGACCGAGAAAGCACACAAACAAGAACTCGACTGCGCTCCGAAAAGTCCAATCTAACAAACTGGTTGGCTAAGGCCTGAACATCCAATGTCAATGGCCTCTCTGCTAACAATAGATATGCTAAACTACCCAAACCCTCCGCCTTTTGACTTAAGGCATCAGCCAGCACATTGGCCTTCCCGGGATGATACATAATGGTGATATCATAGTCCTTAAGTAACACTAACCACCTCCGCTAATGCAAGTTAAGATCTTTCTGTTTTAATAGATAATGTAGACTGCGGTGGTCAGTAAATAGCTCAAAAGTAACAACGTACAAATAATGCCTCCAGATCTTCAATGCACAAACAATGGCTACCAACTCCAAGTCATGGACTGCATAATTCTTCTCATGGGTCTTCAGATGTTGAGATGCATAGGAAATCACCCTAACAGCTTGCATCAACACTACGCCTAGGTCAATACGTGATGCATCACAGTGCACAGTATAAGACCCCATGCCCGTAGGCAACACAAACATTTGGGTTGTAGTCAAAGTAGTCTTGGGCTTTTGAATGCTCTCCTCACACTCATATAAGAATCTGAACGGACCACCCTCTAGGTCAATCCAGTCATAGGTGAAGCAATAGATGAGAAAACCTCTACAAAATGAGTATAATACCTGGCCAACCCAAGGAAACTCCGGATATTAGTAGCTGAAGACGGTCTGGTCCAACTCTGCATCGCCTCAATATTCTTCATATCTACCTTAATCCCCTCAGTCGACACCACATGATCTAAAAACGCCACTGAATCAAGCCAGAATTCACTCTTTGAGAACTTTGCATAAAACTTGTTCATTCTCAAGGTCTGGAGCACGATCCTCAAGTGCTGCTCATGATCTTCCCGACTGTGAGACTACACCAAGATGTCGTCAATAAATACAACAACGAATGAATCAAGATAAGGCTTGAACACACTGTTCATCCGATGCATAAATGCCGCTAGGGCGTTGATCAGCCCAAATGACATTCATAAGGAACTCATAGTGACTGTACCGTGTCTTAAAGGCAGTCTTCGAAATATCCCGACCCGAATCTTTAGCTGATGATAACGTGACCGCAAATTAATCATTGAGAACACTTTGGCGCCCTGTAGCAGATCAAATAGGTCTTTAATATGTGGCAATGGATACGTGTTCTTCACGGTAACGTTGTTCAACTGACGATAATGAATACACATGCGCATAAAACCATCATTCCTCTTTACAAACAAGACCGGAGAACCCCCACAGTGAAACATTAGGCCGAATGAAACACTTATCAAGCTACTATACCAGTTGCTCATTTAACCTCTTCAGCTCCACTAGGCCATACGATATGGTGGAATAGAAATGGGTTGAGTGTCCGGCAACTTGTCAGTACCAAAATCGATATCCATGTCAGGCGGCGTTTCCCGAAGATCCGCTGGAAATACATTTGGGTAGTCTCTCACTACC
Organism: Nicotiana obtusifolia; assembly: GCA_002018475.1. Taxonomy (NCBI): domain Eukaryota; kingdom Viridiplantae; phylum Streptophyta; class Magnoliopsida; order Solanales; family Solanaceae; genus Nicotiana; species Nicotiana obtusifolia. The sequence goes on along the minus strand of MCJB01000514.1, from coordinate 10,187 downwards.
GGAACAGACTTAACTGTAGGAGTATCAGAATTGATATCCCTCGCAAAGGCTAGATAAGCATCACACCCCTTCTCAACAATCCACTGAGCCCTTAGAACTGGTACAACCCTGCTAGGATAATAATCTAACGCGCCCCTCCACTACAACCATGGTAAACTGGGCATAGCCAACATCACGGTCTTGGCATAACAATCAAGAATAGCATGATAGGATGACAAGCAGTCCATGCCCAAGATAACATCAAACTCTGCCACACTAAGTAACAATAGATTAACTCTGGTCTTAAAACCACCAATAACAACAAAAGACGATCGATACATGTAGTCCACAATAATAGAATCTCCCTCAGGCGTGGACACATAAACAGGAGTACTGAAAGAGTCACGAGATATATGCAAATACGGAGGAAAGTAAGATGACATACATAAATAAGTGGATCCCCGATCAAATAAGACTATTGCATCTCTATGGGAAACTCGAACTATACTTGTAATTACTAAGTTCGAAACAACTGCATCTGTTCTGCCTTGGAAAGCATAGAATCTGGCATGGCCTCCCCTTTTAAGGCGACCTCTACTCGCCCGTTCCCTACCCTTACTCGGCTGTGCAGCTAGAGCGACAACTAGGGCGACAATCATGGCCTGAGAAGTCTGCGGACCTAACTGAATCCATAGAGCCTAGGTAGTTTGTGAAGGTGCATCCCTCCTGAGTTTGGGAGCACTCTCTTACCATGTGGTGGGTATCACAACACTCAAAGAAAGCTCTTGCTGGGAATGGAGGTTGGGACTGATTCGGGCCCGGTCGGCTGGACAGACCGCTGAAGGCACCCCATGTAGAAGGTGCACTAGAGAATGGTTGAGCAAAGTGTGCAACCTAAGACCTGAGAACAACCAGAGCACCACTAGAATCTGTAAGTGCTGAGTGAACTGGGCAGCTCACATAGCCCCTACCATGACGGGCTCTAGCTGCAGCATGACCACCGCTAAATCCTCCTGTACCACCAGGCCTCTTGGCTTCCCTACCATGTGTACCCACCATGTGTACTTCTTGAACCTCTCGAGCCTAAGCTATTCCTCCTCAGATGTTGCTTCCCTAACCACACACTAAGCCAGAGTAATAGGTTGTACTGATATAACCTCTGGGACCTGATCAACTTGGACCCGCTGCTTTGCGGTACGGGCTGTGGGAGTTTGTGCTCCTCCCCTAGCCTAATATGTGGCTGGTGCAAGTGGGACCAACCCCACATGAGCGGGTGCAATAGGCGCCTTGGGTGTCTGTCCCCCGACTGGAGCTACTGGTGGCTCCTCTGTCCAGCTCATGCAGATGCCTTGGTTGCACCACGTGCCCCTCCTCGGCTTACGCCCTAGCCCCGACCTCTCGAGGCTCTAGTAGGGGGCACGCGTGTTTGATCGTGGGATCCAGCGGTGCGTGTTCTCACTATCGACGATAGAATAGAAAGTCAAAGATTTAGTTATCGAAATCAACCAAAGAAGTAATGTTTTCCTATCGGCTGCGTAGCCTCTCAAAGATAAGTACAGACGTCTCGATTCGTAAGACTCTACTAAACATGCTTAAGACTCGTAACACCTATGAACCTATAGCTCTATAGAGTAGTGACGAGGCCAAGTCAAGACACTTACTAGGATATACAATAAATAGCATCAAAATATAACACGGATACGTAACGGAAAGTTAAGAAACAATTGATTTGAAACAAGATAGTAGCATGAACTAATACCAGAAATCAACAATGGAAATAGCATAAAATAAGCAACTAAAGGGGCTAAAATGATCATGTACGGACAACAACTGCTACAGCAATAAAGAATGAAACAACAAGATATATTCCCACCAAAACACTTTGTAACACAAAATAAACAGCAAGAATGACAGCGACGTACCTCCTCGTGTATAATGAAATCAAAATTGAGGTACCGCCGAGTATAATCAATAATCACAACCGAGGTACCTGCTCGTATTCAAATCTCTCAATTTTAATCACAATCTTTCCTTATACCGCTGCATGAGCTTTACATTTGAAATAGGATTTGAAAACAGTTTTCCCGAAATAGCTACACGCACTTTAGTCCACCTTATAACACCATGTGGCTTCACGTAGTTCTCCTACAAGCAACACGCACATAAGTCCTACCTTATACTGCCACATGCACATTAACCTCTAGACTTATACCGCCGCATGCGCGTCAATATCATGTCGCAATAAAAATTCGCACCACAAGTGCTGATATATCACAACTTGCGAACTACAACCACAATACCAATATTTCCACAACAATAGCCCATGGCTCACCGATATATGAAAAATGTTAATTAAGATAGGTGTTTCAACAATACCCAACCTCACCTAAACGTGTTAACGACTTTCACAACTTCAATACCAAATTACTCAACAATGAGAGAAATAATGTATAACCACGATATTAGATAAGACTAACTCCCAATAAAATAGATAACATTTAACAATGAGTCTCAAATAATGTAAATCAACATGGAAAGGGATAACATGAACAATTACTTCAAGTAAAAACAATTAACAACGAAGAGATAGCATGTGACAATAAAAGAGGCAACATGTTCAACAAAAAAATGGGAGCAATTTAGCAAGTAGGTAAGGATACTCTAACACAATTAGGGATAAATTGACTATGAGAATTTAGAACATGATATGGCATGGAAATCGTCTATGTAGTCTAAACCGGTCAAATACCACTTATAATCAGTGTCCAAACGGATCAAATCCAACAAAGATCGACTCAATATCATCAAACAATGCTGGGGAATTCAATTGTAATAGATAAAGATATGATCTTTACACTTTTCCCATAAAAGTTAACAAAAGTCAACTAGGGCCTGCCCAGTAAATACCGCGGTCCAATGGTAGATTCTGTCTACCCATGACCCTACGAGTTCATATATGCGATTAGTTTCAAAATCCAAGGTTTGTAGGTGAAAATCCCCTCTCCAAATCACCTCCTACCGAGTCTAAGGTTCAAAAATGAGAGAATGAGAGATAAATCCCGACTTTCAAGCCTTATGCTCAAATGCAGTTATCGCAATTGCCAACCCTCATAATTGCGATTAAAACCTACCAATTTTGGCACCGAAGCCTAGGGAGCTTCTTCCAAATGCAAAGATGGGTTAGTAAGTGCGAACCTTGCTGCCCTCGTAAATGCGACATAAATCATCCCAAATACGAACCTAGCCAACACAAACTTGCTTCGCAAATGCGACCAAGGCATCAAGTTTGCGATACCTGTGATTCCTACTATAGTCACAAATGCGACCCTAGAGTTCACAATTGCGACACCAGAGGGCACTAGATAGCAGACTTGGATTCTCAGTCCAAAACACTTCCAGAAAATATCCGAAAACTCATCTGAGCCCTCGAGGCTCCAAACCAAACATCTACACAAGTCTAAAAATATCATACAAATCTGCTCGCATGATCAAAGCACTGAAATAACATCTAAACTACAAATCTAACTCTAAAATGCATGAAATTCAAGAAAATTTTCAAGAACTTCCAGAATTACAACTAAATGTCTGAATCCAATCAAATCAACTCCAAATGACACAAAATTTTGCAAATAAGTTTGAAATACTATAATGAACCTATTCCAAGTCAAAAAATCTAATTCCGAGCTTGATAGTTTAAAATCAACGTACGGTCAAACTTCTCAACCATAAATTGCCAAATTTCAGCAAATAAACAAAATTCAATCTATGGACATCCAAAATTAGTTTTGGGCATATGCCCAAGTCCGAAATCATGATACGAAGCTTCGAAGTCCATAAAACGCAGCTCCGGTGTCATTTTCACAGAAGTCAAAGTTTGGTCAACATTTTCAAATTAAAACTTCCAAGTCAAGAATCAAGGGTCCAAGTAAGCCCGAAAGCTTCCTGGAATGAAATTAACAAATCCCGCAAGTCATAAAATCATAAACACACATGTGTGAAGCATAAAAAGGGTAAATAGGGCGTAATTACACAAAACGATCAATTGGGTGATTATAGAAGATGTTCATGTACTCATGACATTTGCTTATGGGTTATGTATACAGTTTAATATTTGTATTATTTTACTATAGTTCATAAATATATCATTTTTATTGTTAATATCTTATTAGAAATAAAATCAGTTAATTTTATGTTCCACGTCGTCTTTCAAGTAAGTAGATGTTAGGTGACATCATGACCCCAAGATTGGAATTCCGGGTCGTGAAAAGTTGGTATCAAAGCACTAGGCTGCCTAGGTCTCATGAGTTTTGAGAAATCTTAGTACAGTATGGAGGATCGATACGGAGAAGGTCTATACTTATCTTTCAAAGGCTATGGAGTATTAGGAAGAAATTCACTTCTTTCTTTCTTTCCCTGTCGTTTGATTTTGTTCTAGCACTGATGTTTGAATCATTCCATCCTTGCTCTCTCACGGATGGTGAGAATATGCATAGCATCTACAACTAGGCAGGAGCCAGATCCCCCAGTTGCAACTACTACTAAGGACAAAGGCCGAGGCAGAGCTCGGCCTAGAGCTCGAGCAGTAGCACTCGCAGTGGAGCATCGGATTGATCATCAGCAGGAGATCCCAGATCAGATTTAGGAGAATCATTGATGGGCTCACTTTCAATATCAGGCTACAAATGGCCAAGGATACTGAAAATTATATTTCTTTCAGAGGGCCGTAAAGATTGCTAGACGGATCGAGATGGTTCGTGGTCAGGAGAGGATTCTGATATTAGATAAGAGGCCTCGTCATTTTGGAGGTATCAGTGGCGCCTCAACTGGAGGCAGGGTTACGTTGTGTAGCGGCCATCCTCCCAAGCCGTTTCAGTTAGCACTTCAGGTATCCCACAGTTTTATGGGGAGTCGTGGTCCTTATGTATACCGGACAGCTAGCCTACAGTTCACCATTTGCTCCTATTAGTGTCCTCCGATCCATAGTTACCACAGTGGTTATCTGGCCCCGTTCAGGTCAGTTTCAGCTTTAGCTGCCACAACGACCGGGAGGGTTTATTGAGTATGCGCGTACAGATAACAGTAGGAGGTACTGCCCGAGATTGCAGAGCAGTATGCCACGACAGAGTTCTTGTGCCCTAGTATTGACAGTTCTTGCTTCACCGCCCGCTCAGCCAACTAGAGGCAGGTCTCAGGATGCCAGAGGTGGAGTTCAGGTTATTAGAGGTGGAGGTCAGGCAATTGTAGGTGGAGGCCAGCTAGCTAAAGGTTGTCCAAGAGGCGGAGGTCGGGGTGGTGGGGCCCAACCCTATTTTTAGGCATTCCTAGCTAGACCTGAGGCCGAGTCATTTGACGTCGTCATCACAGGTATTGTTCCGGTTTGCCATAGAAATTCTTCAATTCTATTTGATATGGGCTATACGGATTCCTACGTGTCATCCTATTTTGCTTCATATCTGCTTGTGCCTCATGATTCTTTGAGTGCTCCTGTGTATGTGTCCACGTCGGTGGGAGATTCTATTATTGTAGATCGTGTTTATGCTCGTCCGTGATTACTATTAGGAGTCTTGAGACTAGTGTAGATCTCCTAATTCTTGATATAGTAGACTTTACTGTTATTTTGGCCGTCGGGCTATGATCTTATCGTGCTATATTGGATTATTACGCCAAGATGGTGAGCTTAGCCATGCCGGGGCTTCATCGATTATATTGGAGAGGGACTCCTGCCTATTCGACCGATAGGGATATTTCTTGTTTGAAGGCTCAGTGTATGGTCGAGAACGCATGTCTAGCTTATATTTCCTATATTCGCGATTCTACGGCAGAGGTTCCTTCTATGGATTCCGTACATGTTGTGCGTGAGTTTTCAGAGATATTTCTTGTAGATCTACCGGGGATGCCTCCCGACAAAGATATTAACTTTTATATTGACTTGGCTATGGGCGCTCAGCCCATTTCTATTCCACCATATCGTATGGCCCAGCTTAGTTGAAGGAACTGAAGGAGAAGTTGCAAGATTTTCTTGATAATGGACTCATTAGACCTAGTGTCTCCCTCGTGGTGCGCCCTTGTTGTTTGTGAAGCAGAAGGATGGTTCGATGAAGATATGTATAGACTATCGGCAATTGAACACTGTCACTATCAAGAACAAGTATATGTTGACAAGGATTGATGACTTATTCTATCAGCTTCCGGGTGCTAAAATGTTTGCTCTATTAATTTGAGGTCTGGCTACTATCAGTTGAAGATTAGTGCATCAGATGTCCCTAAGACAGCTTTTCTGACTCGGTATGGGCATTATGTTAACGTCAATTGTTGATGCTCCTGGATAGCAATCAACCTAGAAACTATGAAAATACAGTTTAACTCCAATCTTTGCAGATACAATATTATACCATATTATCTTTGACTAGCGAGCATAATTAATGTTAACGTTTGGTGTTGTTGACTGTGCGCAAGTTACAAGTTAGATTGGTGCATGAGTCGAGCTTCTACAAAAGCAGTGCTATCATACGAGCTAGAAATTGAAAAAGAACTGCGTCAACTGGGGAAGAAAAGAAATCTAATCGAGACGTTAGAAAACGTTGGGCAATCCTCATCCAAAGAAGATATTGGTGGAATCGGTGATGATAATGTAGATTTGACTGCAAGAGAGGCAGCCCAACGAAGAGAACAAGCTGCACGGGATGCTAATGAAGCAGCTATTAGAGATGCACAGATTATATACGAAGGATAAAGGGGTTGGATAATTGTTCAAAATCAACCATTGGATGCATACCAGTTTGGAAATATAGCTTCCATGCCTGGGAGACCGCGTGGCGATTATGCTAGACCGGTCTACAATCAAGGTTTCTCAAGTGTTAGACCACCCCAATTGCAGCAAAAAATTTCAAATTACAGCAAGGTTTGCTTCAAACTATTCGGAACTGTTGTGTCTTAAGAGGGAAGCCAAACGAAGATCCAAATACACATCTAATGGACATCGAGGAGATTATGAAAACTTTTAATATAGCGCTGTGTCACAGGATGCGGTGTACTTAAGGGCATTCATCTTTCACTCAGAGATGATGAAAAGTAGTGGCTTTGAAGCTTACCCACGAGATCAATCAGCACATGGGAGGAGATGACCAGAAAATTTCTTGATAGATATTTCTCCTCAGCTAAAATGGGAAAGTTTAGAAGAGAAATCCATAACATCTGCCAGATATATACTGAAACTATTTTTGAAGCATGTGAGAGTTTTAAGGAGATTGTTCAAAAGTGTGAACATAGCAGAATTAAACTCTGGATGCAACTCTAGGACTTTTGGGATGGATTGACACCGGCCTCACGTAGAACATTGAGAAATGCAGTTGGAGGCCCGTTGATGAAGAAGACTCTAGAGCAGATTGTCACCATTCTTGATGAGTAATCTGGAGATGCAAATCAGTGACCCTCCAAGAGTACTGAAAGAATAAGATCTATTGGTGTTCACCAAGTTGATGCTAATACATCTGTGTAGGTATAACTTGATGCTATGGCCAAAGAGATAAGGAAGCTGACCTTAGCCTCAGTGAAAGTTAGCCTCATGCAGCCTGTGCTATATGCAGAAGAGGACACCCTACTTATGAGTGTCAACCCTCAATTGAGGATTTAAATGCTGTGGGAAACTACAATTTTAATACAATGGGTCAGAGGCACACCGATTTTTTATGGAGTTCACCTAGAGGTACTGTGAATGTTTTGCCATAAAATAATTCTATCCCATTGGGACAAGGAGCTCCGGAATAGCAAATTCAGCAGAGGCAGCAATTCTAGCCACAACAGCCCATTCAGCCTGGTTTAGATGATTTAATGAAGGCTTTCATTATCAAGATAGATGAGAGGCTGGACGCTCGTGGAATAGCTATCAAAGAATTGGGCACTGGTCTTTGAAACATGGAGAGACAAGTGGGACAGATTGCAATAATAATATCTAAGAGGGTTCCAGGCACTCTCCCCGGTGACACTGAGAAGAATTGTGACGACCCCGCCAGTCGTCTCGTGGGTTACCACTCCGTCTTCCCCATTTTCTGTCTCATTATATTTCGTTATCTATGTTTTATGTAATCAAGTTGAGTAAGTTGCATTCGGAGTAAAATCAGTAAGAAATGAGACACTTAGTCTCTTTCAAGAAGGCTTAAGTTGTAAAAGTCAACCGTATGTTGACTTATGAGTTAGAAGGCTCGGATGTGAATTCCGATAATTCGGTTAGTTTCGGGAGAGTATTTATGACTTAGGAGAGTGATCGGAATTATTTTTGGAGGTCCCGTGTAGAATTAGGCTTGAATTGGTGAAGTTAGAATTTTGGCGATTTCCGGTTGATAGGCGAGATTTTAATCCGAGGGTCGGAATGGAATTCCGAAAGTTGCTGTAGCTTTGATATGTGATTTATGACTTGTGTGCAAAATTTCAGGTCATTCGGACGTGGTTTGGTCGGGTTTAGATCAAAAGAGCGATTTAGAAGATTTTGAGATCCTTAGGCTTGAATCCGATGCGAATTTGATGTTATGATGTTAATTTGAACGTTCCGAAGGTTGGAACAAGTTTGAATAATGTTATGGGACATGTTGGAGTGTTTGGTTGAAGTCCCAAGGGTCTCGAATGGATTTTGGATGGTTGATGGAGTTTAAGTTTGGCATTTCAAGAATGTGCCGGTGGCGTATCTTCAAGAATAAGTAGTATCATATTATGCAAATGAACTCCAAATTCAGTTTTGCTTGAAGAATTAGATCTGTATTGAAATCTTGGAGCCATAGCAAAAAGAATCGTCCAATTCGGATATCGTATGAGAAAGTTATGCCTATTTTTGTGTCGGGGAAAAATTCTACAGACATGTCGATTCTGCGATCGCATAATCGACATGCGAACCGCATTTTTGGCCCAGAATGTCGCATTATGAGGCAGAAACTGGGGGCGAGAAATGCGACCAAAATGCGAACCGCAAAAGGGAAATGCGGTCCGCATTTTTGGCAAACAGGATCGCATTTTTGACCTGAAGAGGGTGTTTTAACCCGATTTTTCACACTTTTTAAGTAGAACCCAATGCCCATCTTGTTCTATAAGATCCATTTTCATTACCCACGAAGAAGAACACCTTCAAACACCTTAGAATCACCATATATCGACCTCAAAACAATATTCAAAGGAGATTTTCATGGATAAATTCTTAAAGGAAGGGTTTGTGTCACCTTAAACATACTTGGGGCCATAGAACTCGGATTGAAGCAAATCTTGAAGCAAGTATTGGGAGATTTTCAAGAAAAACATTGGGGTAAGTATCCTAACTAAATTTTCGAGGAATTACCTTAGTTCATCACCGTTTTTAGCAATTAATGGGTAATTTAAGTTGGGAAAATTGTGGGAAAACCCTAAAGCTTAGACTTGAGGATTGGAGGTCGATTCGGTGTCGGAATTCGAAAAATTTTATACGGTTGAACTCCTATCGGAATGGGTTATCACATTTTGTGGGTTTTGTACGATTACGAGAAGTGGGCCCCACTAGCAATTTTGAGTTAAATTTCGGATTTTAATCCGGAAAATTTGTAAATTCATATGGAGTTAGTTTCTACTATGTGTATTGAGTGTATTAAATTATTTATGACTAGATTCGAAGCCTTCGGATGCAAAGTTTCAAGGCAAAGGTTTGTCGGAACCTTGAATTCAGTTGCAAAGCGAGGTAAGTGTCCGTTCTAACCTTAGCTTGAGGGATTAGAAGTCGTGTTCTATTTGTTAAATTGTTACTTTAAGTACGACGTATAGGCATGGTGACGAGTGCCTCTACGTTGGTGTCAAGCATGACCGTAGGTCGTGTATGGATGATTGTTTTGATGTTATTGTTCTCTTGTTGAGAAATTATGATATTGTTTTGTTTCCTTACTGAAATTCTTGTAATTTGTGTGATGACTATTGAAATGGGAGCGGGTGGTGCGCCTACCACAAATTTAAGGAAATGGGGTCAAGTTGCACGCCTGCAACAGGATTTTAAGGAAATGGGGTCGAGTTGCACGCCTGCAACATGGACATAATGAAATGGGGTCGGGTGGTACGCCTACCACAGATTATAATGAAATGGGGTGGGGTGGCATGCCTGCCACAAGATATTGTGAAATGGGAGCGGGTGGTACGCCTACCACAGATTATAATGAAATGGGGTCGGGTGGCACGCCTGCCACAAGATATTGTGAAATGGG
>MCJB01000513.1:0-18511 GCA_002018475.1 Nicotiana obtusifolia | reverse complement strand
TTCCTTCACCCTGTCGATGGTCTTGTTCGTAATCGAACAAATGTATCTAGTGACCAGTTCGCCCCGGCCCGGAACAACATAAGCCTTCTCTACCTTAAAATCGGAACCGATTGAACACCTAACCGGTATGAACGCTTTTAGAGGGGGCTCGGTCGTAGTTTCTCAACAACGACAGGTTCAGGTTCTTCAGCGGGTTGAAAAGAAGAGGGGTTTTGTTTCTGGGAAACAGATTTGGATGTCTTTGCCATTGGAAATAAAGAGTGGAAGAAGCTAGTAGATGCAGGGGTAAGACAAGAACAAAGGAGAAGGTCACTTGTGAACAAATTCAGAGAACTTGAAGAATATAATGCTCAAATAACACAAACTTTGGAACTGAAGGAAAAGAGGGCTATTTCTACCCTCTTAAAGGTGGCGGTTTGAGTCCCAAAATGGGGAAGCATTAATTAGCGTTTGCAGGCGTTGCAGAGTTTTGTCTTCAGTTGGTCTATGAAAAGACGTTTTTGATACTTGGCACGTGCGTCATCATGCTACCGTCATTTATCAATATGACGTTTTGCTTCTTTGATGTGACACCCCCAATTCCGTGTTGCGCACCATAAGTATGTCTCCATTTAACCTAATCGTAAAAGCGGCGGCTCATATCGTTTTTCATCATTACTCTCCAAAAAATGAGGGGATTATCTATATGGGGTCAAAGTCGATCACTTGCATAGGGAATATCTGTTTCGAATTCGTATGACCGGCTCGATTGGAGTTACTGCTCGATAGGCCGAGATCGAGACATCGAGAGATGAAGGTCGAGACCAGATGTCATCGGAACGGAGTTCGAAGTCAAGGTGTCCGAGACGAGATCGTTGAGGTCGATTAGGGTAAAACGCCCTAGGGTAAAATTACCAGATTTGCGTAACAGAAGGACCAGAAATCCCGTGATACGTAAATATCTCTGCGGGAATCACGGTGGAAATCAGCAAAGACGTTGAAGTCATTAATTCTAGGGATATTTTACCTTGTAGATAGGTTTTTTACCTTGTATAAGACTCATTCCCCTCCCTATATAAAGGGGCAGCATAATTGTAAAAGACATGACACAATCAACGATCAATATACAAAGTACAGTCTGCTCTAATTATTTTCTTGATCAATTTGCTTCATATTTGTCTATCTTAGAGAATTCTACCAAGGTGAAGCTATTCTAGATTGGTGGTTTGCACTCTTTCTCAATTTACTTACTGAGTTTAGTCTTTATTTTCATTCATCTTTTATTTGTATCAAACCAAATCACATGTCCTTAAAACCACGTACAAATTTAATTGTTACCCGACGCTAAGGGTAAATAGTTTGGCGCCCACCGTGGGGCTAAGGATAATAGTGAGCGTTTGATACAACTTTCTGTCACACACGTTATTTTACACTTGTTCTGTGAAGTATTTTTGATTTCAGGTTACAATACAACCATGTCACATTCAAAATCTGTGCCTCTGTACGTCGATGGCGAGTTTGACCACCAGGGCGAAAACAACAACGTAGTTCCCGGTGATGAAGTTCCAGTAGACGCTAATTCGCAAATGGAAGTCGATGTGGATCGAACTACCGGCCCATCAAACAGTGTTCGTAGAGACCACCGATCAACAACTCAAAACGACAAAGGGGACGGGATTAACCTCTGAATGATCTTCAACATGTTGCAAGCCCAGCAAGCTGCCATTGCTCAACTGCAAAATCAGAGCCAAATTTCGAATAAGGTTGAGGCCGGCCTTTCTCGGGGAACCATCCCTGAAAATGAACCAATTGCAGTGGAACCGAGCGAAGGGCGGATAGGGGGCGAATTCCGGGATCATGAAGATGCTCGAGGAACTAACTAGACGATTCGAGTCTGGCGAAAAGAAGATCGAGGCCAAAGAAAAAAAGGTGGAGACATATAATTCGAGGGTGGATCAAACCCCAGGTGCACCCCCGATATTGAAAGGCTTAGATTCCAAGAAATTTGTGCAGAAACCTTTCCCGTCAAGCGCCGCTCCAAAACCCATACCAAAGAAATTTCGCATGCCGGAAATTCCCAAATACAACGGGACAAGCGATCGAAACGAGCATGTGACAGCCTACACGTGCGCCATAAAGGGAAACGACTTAGAAGACGATGAGATCGAGTCCGTTCTACTGAAGAAATTTGGAGAAACCTTGTCAAAGGGGGCAATGACTTGGTATCACAACTTGCCCCCAAATTCCATTGATTCTTTTGCTATGCTTGCAAATACCTTCGTAAAAGCAAATGCAGGCGCCATCAAAGTGGAGACAAATAGGACCTGTTCAAAGTTAGACAAAAGGATAACGAGATGCTCAGGGAATTCGTATCTCGTTTTGAAATAGAACGGATGGACCTGCCATCGGTCACTGACGATTGGGCCATACAAGCCTTCACCCAAGGACTCAACACTCGAAGTTCAACGGCTTCGCAGCAACTTAAACAGAACTTGATTGAATATTTGGCCGCCACATGGGAGGATATACACAACCGATACCAGTCACAGAGTCGAGGATGACCAACTTGGAGCCCCTTGGGGATCTATTTACCCCATCAGAACTCATGATAGGGTTCGAAGGGATATTTATCGAGAACCGAGATCGAGCAGAGATAGGCATCGACCATATCCTGGAGAAAGGAAAGTCATTCCAGCGAGGCAGGGCTCCCCGAGACGCGAAAGAAGGAACGATCATAATTGGAACAACCGAGGACCCATGATGAGAAACAACTTCGAGAGCACCGTCGGTCACCAAGAAGCACCGTGGTTATCGGAATACAACTTCAACGTCGATGCGGCTACTCTCGTGTCAGCTATCGGTCGTATTTAAGGACATTAAGTGGCCTCGACCGCTGCAATAGGACCCTGCCAAAAGAGACCCCGGCTTGATATGCAAATATCATAGTACACATGGGCACAGGACAGAAGACTGTCGACAGTTAAGAGAGGAGGTGGCACGGTTGTTCAAAAATGGGCATCTTCAAGAGTTTTTGAGCGACCGAGCCAAAAGCCATTATGAGAACAGGAATAAGCAAGTGAACCAGGAGGAGCCACAACACACAATTAATATGATCATCGGCGGATTAGATGCGCCCCAAGGCCCGGTATTAAAACGCACTAAAATATCCATCACCGGGGAAAAGCGCACTCGGGATTATGCAATGGAGGGAATCTTGCATTTTAGCGAAGAAGATGCAGAAGGAATCATTCAACCTCACAATGACGCGTTAGTAATATCGGTGCTTGTACACAAGACGAAGGTAAAGCGCGTGTTGATCAATCCTGGAAGTTCGGCCAACATAATCCGATCGTGGGTTATCGAACAACTCGGGCTGACAGACCGAATTGTCCCTGTAGTTCGGGTTCTCAATGGATTCAACATGGCGTGCGAAACGACCAAAGGCGAAATAACATTACAGGTAAACACTGCCGGTACCGTTCGAGAAATAAAATTCTGCACGATTGACGAAGACATGAGGTACAACGCCCTTCTTGGGAGACCGTGGATTCACAATATGAGAGCGGTACCTTCAACGCTACATCAAGTGTTGAAATTCCCATCGACTGATGGGATTGTAACAGTTTACGGGGAACAGCCAGCTGCGAAAGAGATGTTCACAGTAGAAAAAATAGTACCGATACCAGCAGCTCCTTCTCAAAAGACCAAATAGCAATCATAGGCATCGCCTTCGACAAACGAAGGTGAACAGTAGCATCTCGAAGATGACAACTACGGGGTTCCCGATCATTCATCGGTCCCGATGAATCTGACGCAACTAAATCAACGGTCGAGGAACTCAAGCAAGTTTCACTCCGAATAGACTCGCCGGATCAAAAGGTATGCCTGGGCTCGGGCCTAAGTTCTGAGCTCAGGACAAAACTTATACAATTTCTTATAGCTAACGAAGATTCTTTCGCTTGGTCTCATCTCGACATAACAGGTATACCACCGGAGATAATGACCCACAAACTAAGCATCGATTCGAAATTCCGGCCGGTCAAGCAAAAAAGGAGGCCTCAATCCGAAGTCAAACAAGCATTCATCAAGGATGAGGTAACTAAGCTTTTAAAAATAGGGTCCATTCGGGAAGTTAAATACCCAGAATAGTTAGCAAACGTAGTTTTAGTTCCTAAAAAGGGAAATAAATTAAGAATGTGCATAGATTATAAAGATTTAAACAAGGCATGCCCTAAAGATTCCTTTACCCAATATCGATCGCATGATCGATGCTACCGCTGGCCATGAGACCTTTAGCTTTCTCGATGCTTACTCGGGCTATAATCAAATTCAAATGGACCATGATGATCAGGAAAAGACATCCTTCATCACTAAGTATGGTACATATTGTTATAACGTGATGCCATTCGGGTTAAAGAATGCGGGAGCCACTTACCAACGCCTAGTAAACCAAATGTTCGAAAAACAACTAGGAAAAACAATAGAGGTTTATATTGATGATATGTTAGTTAAGTCCCTGCGAGCAGAGGACCATTTGAGCCATTTGCAGGAGACGTTCGATGTGCTGAGACGGTACAACATGAAGTTGAACCCGGATAAATGCGCATTTGGTGTGGGCTCGGGAAAATTCCTCGGTTTTATGGTCTCGAATCGAGGAATAGAAATCAACCCCGAGAAGATCAAGGCCATCGAAGACATTACAATCGTAGACAATGTAAAGGCCGTACAAAAGCTGACAGGCCGGATAGCCGCTCTGGGCCGATTTATCTCGAGATCATCCGATAGGAGTCACCGATTCTTCAACCTGTTAAAGAAGAAGAACAATTTCTCGTGGACTCCGGAGTGTCAGCGCGCGTTAGAAGAACTTAAGAGATACCTGTCTAGCTCACCTTTGCTGCATACGCCAAAAATAGGAGAGCAACTGTACCTATACCTTGCCGTCTCGGAGGTAGCGGTAAGTGGGGTCCTGGTTCGAGAAGAACAAGGTACACAGTTTCCTATTTATTACGTTAGTAGAACATTAGGCGAGGCCGAAACTAGATACCCTCATCTGAAAAAATTAGCACTCGCTTTATTGAGTGCCTCCAAGAAACTAAAACCCTACTTCCAATGTCATCCCATATGCGTCGTAACGACCTACCCGTTGAGAAACATAATGCACAAGCCCGAGCTATCTGGCCGATTGGCCAAGTGGGATATCGAAGTGAGCGGGTACGATATCGAGTACCGGCGCCGAACTGCGATTAAGTCCCAAGTGTTGGCGGATTTCGTCGCTGATTTTGCGCCGTCGCTAATACCCGAGGTCGTAAGAGAATTAATGACCGAACCGGGGACTTCCTCGGGAGTGTGGACCTTGTTCACAGACAGCGCCTCGAACGCAAAGGGATCGGAGCTTGGTATCGTACTAAAGCCCCCGACTGGGAATACAATTCGACAGTCTATCAAGACTGTAAAATTAGCTAACAACGAAGCGGAGTATGAAGCTATGATTGCAGGTTTAGAACTGGCCAAAAGATTGGGAGCGGAGATAATCGAAGCCAAGTGCGATTCCCTCCTTGTAGTCAATCAAGCTAACAGGACTTTCGAAGTCAGAGAAGGGCGAATGCAGAGGTATTTGGACAAGCTTCAAGTCACGCTGCATAGGTTTAAAGAATGGACCTTGCAACACATACCTTGAGAGCAAAACAGTGAGGCCGACGCCCTCGCCAATTTGGGATCATCGGTCAAAGATGATGAGATCGAGTCCGAGAAGGTCGTACAACGTTTGAGGTCGGTGGTGGAGGAAGGCCATGCCGAAATCAATTCAACAAGTTTGACCTGGGATTGGAGGAATAAGTATATAGAGTATCTCAGCTCCGGTAAGCTCCCCTCGGACCCTAAAGAATCAAGAACATTGCGAACAAAGGCAGTTCGGTTCTGTTTATCCGAAGACGGAACCCTATTTAGAAGGACATTCGGTGCCCCCCTCACGATATGTCTGGGACCGGGTGACACCGAGTATATTTTAAGGGAAATACACGAAGGCACATGCGGGAATCATTCCGGCGTCGAATCCTTGGTTCGTAAAATAATTCGAGCCGGCTGTTATTGGATTGATATGGAAAAAGACGCAAAGGAATTCGTTCGCAAGTGTAACGAGTGCCAAAGGCACGCACCAATGATCCACCAGCCCGGGGAGGCACTGCATTCGGTCTTGTCGCCGTGGCCATTCATGAAATGGGGAATGGACATCATCGGCCCTCTCCCCTACACGCCAGGTAAGGCTCAATTCATTCTTTTTATGACTGGTTACTTCTCCAAATGGGTTAAAGCGCAGGCATACGAGAAGGTTAGGGAAAAAGAAGTGATCGACTTCATCTGGGATCACATCGTATGTCGATTTGGGATGCCATTAGAGATCATGTGCGATAATGGCAAGCAATTCATCGGCAGCAAAGTGACGAATTTCTTCGAAGATAACAAGATCAAAAGGATCTTATTAACGCCCTATCACCCCAGCAACAACGGACAAGCTGAATCGACCAACAAAACCATAATTCGAAACCTCAAGAAAAGGCTAACCAACGCGAAAGGGAAATGGAAAGAAATATTGCCTGAAGTTCTATGGGCATATCGCACAACCAAGAAAACCAGCACCGGAGCCACTCCTTTCTCCCTAGTGTACGGTGCAGAAGCGTTGATACCAGTCGAAGTAGGCGAACCGAGTATCATGTTCCGGTACGCAACCGAAGAATGGATCGCGAAGCTATGAATACCAATTTGGAATTATTGGATGAAAGAAGGAAAGCAGCCCTTGTTCGAATGGCCGCCCAAAAGCAAAAGATTGAAAGGTACTACAACCAGAGAGCCCATCTTCGACACTTCAACATCGGAGACCTAGTGCTCAGAAAAATCACACCCAATACTCGAGACCCAAACGAAGGGAAGTTAGGGCAAAACTGGGAAGGGCCTTACACTATCTTAAAGATTACCAGAAAGGGATCATACAAGCTTGGAACAGTGGACGGCAAATAGCTGTCGAACAATTGGAACATAAACCACTTGAAACGATACTATTGTTGAGGTATGATCCTTCATTCTTCGTTTGTTTGTTTTATGTTACTAACACCTGCAGGTATCAACTAAAGTAACCTCGAGCCAGAAAGCACAGGACGTTAGGACTGAAAGCACGCGTTGCACTCTTTTTCCCTTCGACCGGTTTTGTCCCAAATTGGGTTTTACGACAAGATTTTTAATGAGGCAACCAGGAAACATGCTAACTTTTATCGGTCGCATATCGAAGGCAACAATGTTCAGTGCCAAACTTCGATCGACCTTAAATATCAGAAGACTGCTTAACTACTTCAATTCACTGCTTAGCCACTTCAATTCGGGGGACTTCTCATAGATCATTAGGAATTGATGTAAGGGTCAAACGGTCAAAAGAACCGTGCCCAAATAAATTGATCTATCCCCTAAGAAAATTGTACAAGCACTTGAATGCTAATAAAAGTTCTTTGGCACCGATATTTTGTCTCCGAGCCCAAGGGCCATTTCAATTTTCGTTGTTCGATCAAAAAACTAGCATTCCTCAAAGTCTCATACGAAAATCAGGCAAAGGGGAATAAGACCTACTAAGGCAAACCCCGATTCTCAAAAGGCCAAGGCCGAATCGAGTCAACGAAACTCGAAGGGGAGTAAGACCTGTTAAGGCGAACTCCAATTTCTTAAAAGGCTAAGGCCGAATCGAGTTAATGAAACTCGAAGGGGAGTAAGACCTGTTAAGGCGAACCCCGATTTCTTAAAAGGCTAAGACCGAATCAAGTTAATAAATCTCGAGGGGGAGTAAGACCTATTGAGGCAAACCCCGGATCTTTTCGAGGCTAAGGCCTTACCAAATCGATCGAATCTTGAAATTGGCTAAGTCTAAACTAAGCCTGAAGAATAGAAAATTCAACAAGATGAACCACCGGTTCTAGTACGGAGAATCATAATAAATCAGTAAGGAATGGAAAGAAAGGAAGATCTTTATATGTATGAACAAAGTATGTTACAGGAATGGGGACTTTATCAAAAAAAAAAAAAGAGGCGCTTTATTCAGAATTCGGAGTCTTCTTCTTCTTATTCTGGGAAGGCCTATTTTCTGGCTTCAGCTTCGATCTTTTTAGCATCATCGATCTCGGTTGATAGATCGAAGCCCCGAGCTTGTAACTATTCAAGAATGGATAGGCGGGTTTGGCACTTGGTATATTCGACCAAAATCTTCGATTGCTCCTGAGCAGCCTTGACATCGGCCCTATATTGGGCTATTAACTCATCGGCCTCAGCCTTGGATGCAGCAACCACCGATTTTGCCGATTGCAACTCGTTGACCAAAATTTCACAATCCAAAGTGAGCGTCTCGACTTGGGATTGAAGCATATCGATGCTCTTAGTTAGAGCCCTGATTTTCTCTTTTGCCTCCGATAATTGATTTTCCGAAGAAACCAGTTGAGCTTGGAGAGCCTCTTTTTCCGAAGTCAGCAGATCGGTCCTGGTTCTCATTTCATTGATTTCTGCTTTGGCCTCACTCGCCTCAGATCGGAATCGGTTTATTCGGTCGAGCTGTTGCCCCATCTGATCGATCATGCCAGAATTTTCTTTACGCACAAAGTCTAGTTCGGCCCGAAGGGTCGACATCTCCCCTTCGAGCGGCTCACGACGCGCCTTTTCTTCCCTTTGTCGAAGAAAAGCCTCATGATGAAGCAGCGAGACCTACAAGTACAAGAGAAAATATGACAGTTAGTCAAAGTTTGAAATGTAAAATGGCGAACACCAGACAAGGCGTATCGGAAGTTTACCTTATTTGATGCTTGTTGAGCCTCATCAAACAAGCAGGCTGCATCCACCTCGTCCATTGCGGCCTGATCTTCTTCGGTTACCAAACACCGAAGATAACTAGCCACCTCCACAGGCGCAGAAAGGGCACTAGCATTTTGGGGAATGGCAAACCTTATTATTCGTTTTCGATTAGGGTCTGAACTCAGAGCAGGAAATCTATCGACCAGCTTTGGACCTAAAGATGCCTTGCTCGTTCCGGTGAAGGGAATCTTACTTGGCACTTCGAGCCCAAA
Source organism: Nicotiana obtusifolia (assembly GCA_002018475.1). Taxonomy (NCBI): domain Eukaryota; kingdom Viridiplantae; phylum Streptophyta; class Magnoliopsida; order Solanales; family Solanaceae; genus Nicotiana; species Nicotiana obtusifolia. Next base: position 9,440 of record MCJB01000513.1, on the reverse strand, counting down.
ATCGGCACTTCGAGCCCAAAAGTATCCGCCGATGGCACACCGTCGAAGAAACCTTGAAAGGGTCCTTTCGGTATAGGGCCTCTGCTCGGGGAATGCGCTTTTGCGGCTCGGGCCTCATTGAAAGTTGACTCAGAGAAAGAAGGGGAGTCCATTGTTTTTGGGGGACCCGAGATTCCCTGCGTCGCTTCTCTCACATCGATGGAAGCCCCAGTTCTCGCCTCCATCTCGGGGGCCTCTTGTCACGACCCAACCGGAGGGCCGCGACATGGCACCAGGCCCTGCTTGCAGAGCGCCAGCGTACCCCTCATATCTGCTATCTTACTCTTTTTGGTTACCTATAAAGCCTGTCATACGCATGCAGTCTCGAACAACATCACAATGAGTTGAAACGTCATACCATGACATAAACATACCTATATACATAGTGTGCCAACGGGGCTACAGTGCAAAACTATACAACATAATACATATGCCGACGAGGCAATACAACTGTACATGAGTCAACCCAACACTGGTCTATACATACATTAACATTTGTCTATGAGCCTCTACAAGAACATACATTAAGCAACCTATGTCAAAACAAGGCCCTGACATGCCCAACATATCTACACAAGGTGCATACCAAGACTGTAGCAAGTCCGAAAGATGAATCTTGCTAGTATCTGCCGAATCCGGATAGCCTACTGCTGTGGGGGAGCTCCGTCTATCAGTCTATTAGGACCTGCAGCACGACATGCAGCGTCCACAATAAAGGACGTCAGTACGGATAATGTACTGAGTATGTAAGACAGAAAAACATAATATAAGAACAATAGTGAGCATTAGGATGGAAACATATAACCTGCAGCAAGTGAATCGCCTCTGAGGGCAGCTAACCATGACATATTAGTAGTACTTATGCCTATACATGTGACCTTTATAGCGTTATCATAACATGTTTATTATCATTATCATCGTCTTATACTCACGCCTCTGTGGGCTTGTCATTTTCATATACATTTATTGTTACCGTTCACATTCACATAATCGTTACCTCGTACAATTACATACGCTTCCATGGGCTCATCATCATCATACGCCTCTGTGGGCTCATCATCATCATAACATAGCACATCTTACCCGGCCTTCATTAGGCGCGGTCATAACATACCTGGCCTTCATTAGGCGCGGTCATAACATACCCGGCCTTCATTAGGCGCGGTCATACGAGTTAAATTACACATATATAATACATTGCATGCTCATTCATTAAACGTGTTTCAACCCTTTTTAGTAACATACGATTATTACCCTCTTTTTCTACATGTAGTTAAGAATATCTCTTTAACATGAACCTTGTAATACTCACGGAATACCATCAATATTAATATCATAATAACAAGAGCAATTCTTCCTTAGAGGGAAACAATACAAGTAATCCTAACTTCTAGGAATAGAGTATTCTTTTGGGGCTCGTTCATAGCATTGTTGTATTCAATAGGAGTCGTGCAAAAGAAAGAACGGTATGATCTTACATACCTGATGTTTACTGTGCCGGTTCTCAAGCCACGCAATTTGCCACAATTCCTTAGTCTACATTTAAGGAACAATCCACCATTATTCACCAAACGTTATAACTATCGTCAATCATATTACTTCTAGTCATGCATGGTGCCTACCCACACCCCCCTTTTCCTCCTCTAAAACTCAACAACCATGGTTACTACACATGCAATTCGTTTACAACCCATAATACCCATGACCCATTTTCGTGTAGCCATACTTATCTTGATTTCATGGTTTCTAGTCACCCTCCCTTGAGTCCTTACAGGCATGCAAACTTCTTATATTGAAAGTCCAAGGGAAAATTACATGAAAGGGAGTAATAACTTACCTTGCATGTGAATTATCTAGCCTTCCTCTTCGATTCTTCAAATTCTAAGTCTTGCCCTCGATTTGGGTTCGTAGAAGGGAGAAACTCAGCTAGGGTTTTTCTTTAGTTCATCAATTCCTTGATTCCTTCTTCAATTTAGGGCTTGGAAGATGAAGAAATTGGTTGTGTTGGTGTGGGGCTTTGAGAGGGGTCGTTTGGGCCTTCTACTATGCTTAAGCTTCAGAAAATGAAGAAGGAACGGGTTTGGGTCCCTTTTTTATAGGCCTGGCAATAAGTGGCACGCATGTCTGACATTTTCAGGTTTGAGGTCGCATATCTGCCGCAAATAGGACATGCGGTTCGCATTCTGGTTGCAAATCTCGACCCAGAAATCTGTTGCATTATGCGACGCAGGAGGGCCAGATTTGCGGTTCGCATTTTCAACAATGCGACCGCATTCTGGTCGCATTTCTGACATGGATTCAACCCAGAATTCTGTTCCATTCTGCGATGGAAGATGTCACATCTGCGGTCCGCATTTGCAATATGCGGTCCGCATACTGGCTGCATATTTGACACAATTTCAGCCCAAAACTCTGTCTCAGTTTGCGATCCTGGTGTTGGATATGCGGTCCGCATTTGTGCTTTGCGGTCGCATATCCAACAATGCGACACTTCTGCTCTTTTTCTTAACTTTTGAACTATTTTTTTGGGTTCTTAGGTCCTTATATGCAAACTACTTCACACCGTATTCTAATGTACGAATTTACGGGCTGTAACACCTCTACTCGATGAAGATGAGTTTCATCGGGCCTCTGCTCGGGGACTGCCCGAGATGGCTCGCTGCCCAAAAGTTTGAGGTCTTCGTCTTCCTCGGACTCATCGTCCAATAGGCAAGCCAAGTCTGAGATTTTAGTTTTATGAGCTATACTTTTCTTCGGCCTCTTCCTTTCGGGCCCAGAAAAACTAGGGACTTCTTTCCTCTTTTTCTCCTTCTCCTGCTTTGAGGCAGGGGAATGGTAGGGAATCTCTCTACCAGGGGATGCTGGCCTCATTTCAACGTCCTTCGATAGACCTGCAGATGAAGAGTGAAGTAAGTTATAAGTCAGCAGCATTATCAATAATATAAGGCGTAGAATTCAAACGTTATCGGTCTCACCATGATTTTTGGCCTCCAACCTCGATCCCTGTCCTCATCGGTGCTCGAGAAAGGGGCCTTGTTTGCCTGGCGAGCAAGTTTTATTAATCCCACTCGGATTACTCGGGGACTGTATAACCGTAAGAGATGATCGAGGGTGAAAGGATGCCCATCGATCTTGCTTACAAAAAAGCAGAAGAGAATGACTATTCTCCAAACGGAAGGGTGAATCTGGCCCAGCGTTACATCATACCTTTTGCAAAAGGCGACGATGATAGGGTCCAAAGGGCCCAACGTGAAGGGGTAAGTGTAAACACTCAAGTAGCCCTCCACGTGGGTGGTAATCACCTCTTCCGGCGCGGGAACCACCACTTCCTTACCAACCCAGTTGCAATCTTCCTTCACCCTGTCGATGGTCTTGTTCGTAATCGAACAAATGTATCTAGTGACCAGTTCGCCCCGGCCCGGAACAACAGAAGACTTCTCTACCTTAAAATCGGAACCGATTGAACACCTAACCGGTATGAACGCTTTTAGAGGGGGCTCGGTCGTAGTTTCTCAACAACGACAGGTTCAGGTTCTTCAGCGGGTTGAGAAGAAGAGGGGTTTTGTTTCTGGGAAACAGATTTGGATGTCTTTGCCATTGGAAATAAAGAGTGGAAGAAGCTAGTAGATGCAGGGGTAAGACAAGAACAAAGGAGAAGGTCACTTGTGAACAAATTCAGAGAACTTGAAGAATATAATGCTCAAATAACACAAACTTTGGAACTGAAGGAAAAGAGGGCTATTTCTACCCTCTTAAAGGTGGCGGTTTGAGTCCCAAAATAGGGAAGCATTAATTAGCGTTTGCAGGCGTTGCAGAGTTTTGTCTTCAGATGGTCTATGAAAAGACGTTTTTGATACTTGGCACGTGCGTCATCATGCTACCGTCATTTATCAATATGACGTTTTGCTTCTTTGATGTGACACCCCCAATTCCGTGTTGCGCACCATAAGTATGTCTCCATTTAACCTAATCGTAAAAGCGGCGGCTCATATCGTTTTTCATCATTACTCTCCAAAAAATGAGGGGATTATCTATATGGGGTCAAAGTCGATCACTTGCATAGGGAATATCTGTTTCGAATTCGTATGACCGGCTCGATTGGAGTTACTGCTCGATAGGCCGAGATCGAGACATCGAGAGATGAAGGTCGAGACCAGATGTCATCGGAACGGAGTTCGAAGTCAAGGTGTCCGAGACGAGATCGTTGAGGTCGATTAGGGTAAAACGCCCTAGGGTAAAATTACCAGATTTGCGTAACAGAAGGACCAGAAATCCCGTGATACGTAAATATCTCTGCGGGAATCACGGTGGAAATCAGCAAAGACGTTGAAGTCATTAATTCTAGGGATATTTTACCTTGTAGATAGGTTTTTTACCTTGTATAAGACTCATTCCCCTCCCTATATAAAGGGGCAGCATAATTGTAAAAGACATGACACAATCAACGATCAATATACAAAGTACAGTCTGCTCTAATTATTTTCTTGATCAATTTGCTTCATATTTGTCTATCTTAGAGAATTCTACCAAGGTGAAGCTATTCTAGATTGGTGGTTTGCACTCTTTCTCAATTTACTTACTGAGTTTAGTCTTTATTTTCATTCATCTTTTATTTGTATCAAACCAAATCACATGTCCTTAAAACCACGTACAAATTTAATTGTTACCCGACGCTAAGGGTAAATAGTTTGGCGCCCACCGTGGGGCTAAGGATAATAGTGAGCGTTTGATACAACTTTCTGTCACACACGTTATTTTACACTTGTTCTGTGAAGTATTTTTGATTTCAGGTTACAATACAACCATGTCACATTCAAAATCTGTGCCTCTGTACGTCGATGGCGAGTTTGACCACCAGGGCGAAAACAACAACGTAGTTCCCGGTGATGAAGTTCCAGTAGACGCTAATTCGCAAATGGAAGTCGATGTGGATCGAACTACCGGCCCATCAAACAGTGTTCGTAGAGACCACCGATCAACAACTCAAAACGACAAAGGGGACGGGATTAACCTCTGAATGATCTTCAACATGTTGCAAGCCCAGCAAGCTGCCATTGCTCAACTGCAAAATCAGAGCCAAATTTCGAATAAGGTTGAGGCCGGCCTTTCTCGGGGAACCATCCCTGAAAATGAACCAATTGCAGTGGAACCGAGCGAAGGGCGGATAGGGGGCGAATTCCGGGATCATGAAGATGCTCGAGGAACTAACTAGACGATTCGAGTCTGGCGAAAAGAAGATCGAGGCCAAAGAAAAAAAGGTGGAGACATATAATTCGAGGGTGGATCAAACCCCAGGTGCACCCCCGATATTGAAAGGCTTAGATTCCAAGAAATTTGTGCAGAAACCTTTCCCGTCAAGCGCCGCTCCAAAACCCATACCAAAGAAATTTCGCATGCCGGAAATTCCCAAATACAACGGGACAAGCGATCGAAACGAGCATGTGACAGCCTACACGTGCGCCATAAAGGGAAACGACTTAGAAGACGATGAGATCGAGTCCGTTCTACTGAAGAAATTTGGAGAAACCTTGTCAAAGGGGGCAATGACTTGGTATCACAACTTGCCCCCAAATTCCATTGATTCTTTTGCTATGCTTGCAAATACCTTCGTAAAAGCAAATGCAGGCGCCATCAAAGTGGAGACAAATAGGACCTGTTCAAAGTTAGACAAAAGGATAACGAGATGCTCAGGGAATTCGTATCTCGTTTTGAAATAGAACGGATGGACCTGCCATCGGTCACTGACGATTGGGCCATACAAGCCTTCACCCAAGGACTCAACACTCGAAGTTCAACGGCTTCGCAGCAACTTAAACAGAACTTGATTGAATATTTGGCCGCCACATGGGAGGATATACACAACCGATACCAGTCACAGAGTCGAGGATGACCAACTTGGAGCCCCTTGGGGATCTATTTACCCCATCAGAACTCATGATAGGGTTCGAAGGGATATTTATCGAGAACCGAGATCGAGCAGAGATAGGCATCGACCATATCCTGGAGAAAGGAAAGTCATTCCAGCGAGGCAGGGCTCCCCGAGACGCGAAAGAAGGAACGATCATAATTGGAACAACCGAGGACCCATGATGAGAAACAACTTCGAGAGCACCGTCGGTCACCAAGAAGCACCGTGGTTATCGGAATACAACTTCAACGTCGATGCGGCTACTCTCGTGTCAGCTATCGGTCGTATTTAAGGACATTAAGTGGCCTCGACCGCTGCAATAGGACCCTGCCAAAAGAGACCCCGGCTTGATATGCAAATATCATAGTACACATGGGCACAGGACAGAAGACTGTCGACAGTTAAGAGAGGAGGTGGCACGGTTGTTCAAAAATGGGCATCTTCAAGAGTTTTTGAGCGACCGAGCCAAAAGCCATTATGAGAACAGGAATAAGCAAGTGAACCAGGAGGAGCCACAACACACAATTAATATGATCATCGGCGGATTAGATGCGCCCCAAGGCCCGGTATTAAAACGCACTAAAATATCCATCACCGGGGAAAAGCGCACTCGGGATTATGCAATGGAGGGAATCTTGCATTTTAGCGAAGAAGATGCAGAAGGAATCATTCAACCTCACAATGACGCGTTAGTAATATCGGTGCTTGTACACAAGACGAAGGTAAAGCGCGTGTTGATCAATCCTGGAAGTTCGGCCAACATAATCCGATCGTGGGTTATCGAACAACTCGGGCTGACAGACCGAATTGTCCCTGTAGTTCGGGTTCTCAATGGATTCAACATGGCGTGCGAAACGACCAAAGGCGAAATAACATTACAGGTAAACACTGCCGGTACCGTTCGAGAAATAAAATTCTGCACGATTGACGAAGACATGAGGTACAACGCCCTTCTTGGGAGACCGTGGATTCACAATATGAGAGCGGTACCTTCAACGCTACATCAAGTGTTGAAATTCCCATCGACTGATGGGATTGTAACAGTTTACGGGGAACAGCCAGCTGCGAAAGAGATGTTCACAGTAGAAAAAATAGTACCGATACCAGCAGCTCCTTCTCAAAAGACCAAATAGCAATCATAGGCATCGCCTTCGACAAACGAAGGTGAACAGTAGCATCTCGAAGATGACAACTACGGGGTTCCCGATCATTCATCGGTCCCGATGAATCTGACGCAACTAAATCAACGGTCGAGGAACTCAAGCAAGTTTCACTCCGAATAGACTCGCCGGATCAAAAGGTATGCCTGGGCTCGGGCCTAAGTTCTGAGCTCAGGACAAAACTTATACAATTTCTTATAGCTAACGAAGATTCTTTCGCTTGGTCTCATCTCGACATAACAGGTATACCACCGGAGATAATGACCCACAAACTAAGCATCGATTCGAAATTCCGGCCGGTCAAGCAAAAAAGGAGGCCTCAATCCGAAGTCAAACAAGCATTCATCAAGGATGAGGTAACTAAGCTTTTAAAAATAGGGTCCATTCGGGAAGTTAAATACCCAGAATAGTTAGCAAACGTAGTTTTAGTTCCTAAAAAGGGAAATAAATTAAGAATGTGCATAGATTATAAAGATTTAAACAAGGCATGCCCTAAAGATTCCTTTACCCAATATCGATCGCATGATCGATGCTACCGCTGGCCATGAGACCTTTAGCTTTCTCGATGCTTACTCGGGCTATAATCAAATTCAAATGGACCATGATGATCAGGAAAAGACATCCTTCATCACTAAGTATGGTACATATTGTTATAACGTGATGCCATTCGGGTTAAAGAATGCGGGAGCCACTTACCAACGCCTAGTAAACCAAATGTTCGAAAAACAACTAGGAAAAACAATAGAGGTTTATATTGATGATATGTTAGTTAAGTCCCTGCGAGCAGAGGACCATTTGAGCCATTTGCAGGAGACGTTCGATGTGCTGAGACGGTACAACATGAAGTTGAACCCGGATAAATGCGCATTTGGTGTGGGCTCGGGAAAATTCCTCGGTTTTATGGTCTCGAATCGAGGAATAGAAATCAACCCCGAGAAGATCAAGGCCATCGAAGACATTACAATCGTAGACAATGTAAAGGCCGTACAAAAGCTGACAGGCCGGATAGCCGCTCTGGGCCGATTTATCTCGAGATCATCCGATAGGAGTCACCGATTCTTCAACCTGTTAAAGAAGAAGAACAATTTCTCGTGGACTCCGGAGTGTCAGCGCGCGTTAGAAGAACTTAAGAGATACCTGTCTAGCTCACCTTTGCTGCATACGCCAAAAATAGGAGAGCAACTGTACCTATACCTTGCCGTCTCGGAGGTAGCGGTAAGTGGGGTCCTGGTTCGAGAAGAACAAGGTACACAGTTTCCTATTTATTACGTTAGTAGAACATTAGGCGAGGCCGAAACTAGATACCCTCATCTGAAAAAATTAGCACTCGCTTTATTGAGTGCCTCCAAGAAACTAAAACCCTACTTCCAATGTCATCCCATATGCGTCGTAACGACCTACCCGTTGAGAAACATAATGCACAAGCCCGAGCTATCTGGCCGATTGGCCAAGTGGGATATCGAAGTGAGCGGGTACGATATCGAGTACCGGCGCCGAACTGCGATTAAGTCCCAAGTGTTGGCGGATTTCGTCGCTGATTTTGCGCCGTCGCTAATACCCGAGGTCGTAAGAGAATTAATGACCGAACCGGGGACTTCCTCGGGAGTGTGGACCTTGTTCACAGACAGCGCCTCGAACGCAAAGGGATCGGAGCTTGGTATCGTACTAAAGCCCCCGACTGGGAATACAATTCGACAGTCTATCAAGACTGTAAAATTAGCTAACAACGAAGCGGAGTATGAAGCTATGATTGCAGGTTTAGAACTGGCCAAAAGATTGGGAGCGGAGATAATCGAAGCCAAGTGCGATTCCCTCCTTGTAGTCAATCAAGCTAACAGGACTTTCGAAGTCAGAGAAGGGCGAATGCAGAGGTATTTGGACAAGCTTCAAGTCACGCTGCATAGGTTTAAAGAATGGACCTTGCAACACATACCTTGAGAGCAAAACAGTGAGGCCGACGCCCTCGCCAATTTGGGATCATCGGTCAAAGATGATGAGATCGAGTCCGAGAAGGTCGTACAACGTTTGAGGTCGGTGGTGGAGGAAGGCCATGCCGAAATCAATTCAACAAGTTTGACCTGGGATTGGAGGAATAAGTATATAGAGTATCTCAGCTCCGGTAAGCTCCCCTCGGACCCTAAAGAATCAAGAACATTGCGAACAAAGGCAGTTCGGTTCTGTTTATCCGAAGACGGAACCCTATTTAGAAGGACATTCGGTGCCCCCCTCACGATATGTCTGGGACCGGGTGACACCGAGTATATTTTAAGGGAAATACACGAAGGCACATGCGGGAATCATTCCGGCGTCGAATCCTTGGTTCGTAAAATAAT
>MCJB01000512.1:5416-15435 GCA_002018475.1 Nicotiana obtusifolia | reverse complement strand
AAAAGTTGAGTTTTTCAGTTTACCCTCTATGTGGTCGGCCTTCTTACTAGTCTTCCTCCTTTCTCTTGATGGAATATATCAATACTCGAGCTCCAGCTTTGCTTGCGTTCTTCATCGGCGCTCGCCAGATGAATCACTCATCCCGCTGCCCACAGAGTAGTAAGGAGTCTTCTTGTGTGTTATAATCTTTACGGGAATGAATCGCATATGTTGGTTGAGAATTGGTCGGGAATTTATTGATAATGACTTTGCCAGGTTCTAGGGAGGCTACTCTTCTTTTTTGTCGATCGAGCCGCTTTTCCTGATTTCACTTGTCCAGCCCTCTTCACGAACTTGTACAATTGATGCCACAAAGATATACATCTCTATTACCAAAGAAATAAGGAAAGGGGCGACAATTTGGTACCAGATATCCGGAGGCGTGGAAAGAGCAACTGTGAGAAGCAAAAAGACCATGACAAAACGACGATTGTTCGTGAAGAATTTTACATAAAGACCCCTTGGTTCTGGCAAACGGATCACAATTATAGGTACCTGGGAGCATCTGATGGAATGAATGAAATATGAACAGTTAACATAATATGGTCATAGACCTTAGGTTGTAACTTGATCATGAGCGAATTTGTTGATGTTGCACCCATGAAGTATGGAAAGTTCCAAACATTGTGAACTACCCGAGGAGGAGTTAGGAACATGAATAAGGAGAAGCGAGAACCACTTAAATAGAGGAATCAATTGTATTTCGTCCTTTGTTCCCCATAGAAATTAGGGATCAAAAAGCACCAAATTTGATGACTTATTAAGGTAAAGACTACGTAAGATCATGCTATTTGAATTATTGCAACATATGTCAAGAAGGCCTCCATTGATTGTGTACGAACAAAATACGAGTCCAAAGGCAGGGTAAGAAAGGATTTAGCTAATGGAGATATTAACTCTTTTGGGAACCAGTAACACGTAAACCATGTCAAACCAAGACCAATCAATATCCAAACGGAACGAATTCGAACTTCTCCTAGAATAATTTTCGGTGCAAAATGAAATTTAGGATATATATGAGTAATTCAAAGCTGTAGAGGGTATCGCGAGACAGCCTGAGGCAGAGGAAAAAATACGAGGTACGCTATTGCTTAGTCTAGCTTTTATGGAAGCTTTAACAACTTATGAACTGGTTTTAGCATTATCACTTTTATTTGTGAATCCTTTTGTTTAATCTTAGCTTAGAAGTTCGATTCATTTTAGTAATGAACAAAACAAATAGGATTGATTATGTATCACAATTTCATCACTACATCAAAGGCTTTTTGTAAATATATTGATAACATAGCTTGGTATCCAAACATAAAGAATTATTATCCTTATTGTGTACATAATAAATTGGGTGAGTATAGTGCATATAACAAAAAAGGTTTCCTCGATCATAAAATACAAAAAAAGAAAAAGCAGACATGAACAATTTGATTCTGTAAACAAGCAGGTTTTGGCTTCTCTTTTAGCACCCTAATTCTCTTGCTGGCTTTTATACCATGAAATAAAATAAAGAAAAAGACCTTCAAGAGAATAAATAAATAAAACCATTTTCAAGAGACAAACTCCAATCAACACCTTTCCTCCCTTCATTGCCCTTTGAAAGAAGTCAAAATAAAAAAAAAAGAATCTAACACTCTACTCGAATTGAAGACTTTCAATGCTCATGCTATTTGAAAGAGCTTTCAACATGGAGTGATAACATACATAAAGAGTAAGCGATCTATGAATATCATCCCAATTCAGGTCTTGTTCTGCACTTAAATGGATAACTCAAACCCTTACCTTGACCAGTTTGTAGTGGAAAACATCAATGACATAATCGTTTATAGTCACTAACTGGAGGTTTGGAACCCTGAGTACAGTGTTCTGGGTGTAGCAGGAAAAGAGGCTATACATGAAAGAGTACTCAGACGAAAGTGCTATTTCTTGGCCATTGGATTAGCAAGGGTGTGATTTAGATGGTTCAAGAGAAGACCGGGTCTGTTGTGGACTGGGAAGTGCCGAAGAAGGAGAGAGCAAACAGCAATGGTGAAGCTGGATGCTTGAAGTCATTTTAGATACGGCAAGATAGTTAAGAAGGAGTAGAAAGTTGCCACAACCTAGGAGGGGTTTATAGGAAGCCAAAAAACATAAGTCTTTTTTACATACTTCTTAAGGGGGAAAGCGCCAGGAGAACGTCGAGCTTTCTAAGGAGGATGTAAGAAAAGGCTTAGTAGAGGGTATCTGGTAACTGTTATAAATGTGGAGGAGTGGGGAATTTTTCTCATTACCGTTCCAATATTTAGATGGACGAATGTTGATAGGGGAGTGTGGAATAGATCAACTGAAGATGGAAGAGTGAATGTTGTCGAGCCTAGAGCTCGTTAAGCTCTAAAGGTAAGTTCAAGTCGGAAACATAGCGGGGGTTCTCAAGCTTAGGAGAGGAGATAGTTTCACTGTTGTTAGATTGTGTGGCAACGTGAGCCAACGTCAGCAGAAAGGAGGAGAAGACGGAAGGCAGTATACAAAATCTATGCCGGAATTGGCTATTGCAAAGATAATTATTGATGCTGGGATTTTGGATAAGATAGCGTCCACGGAGATGGTAGATCAGTTGGGGCTGAAGCCCTTTTAAGTAAGGGCCTCATCTAGAGCCCTATCGAATCAGATCAAAACGGACATGAGTGGCGGGCCCTATGTTGAGTAAAGGGGAGAAGGTTCCCCTTTTGCTAAGTTGGAGCTAGGGAAGTTAAAGCAGGACGTCTGGTGTGACGTCGTCCTTATGGACGTATTACATATCCTACTCGAAAGATCTTGGTAGTACAAGTAGGGTTCTACCTGCGTAGAGAGAACATCACCTTACTTTTAACGGGAAATGCGGTTATTGCCATTAGAAGACTTTGGTTGGCTAACGAGAAAAGGTGTTTGTTAGCATACCATTTCTGGACATGGGAAAGAGTCCATAGAATGCTATTCCCTGATAGCAACAAAGCCAACTAGCAGAGCTGATTCGGGGACTGGTGGGATGCCGTAGCTTTAAACAGATAGGGCCAGAGGCAATCAGAAAGGCTTTTTAGGAACGAGCCCCTCCCTCCTATGTTGTAAAAGAGAAGCGCAGATCTTTATACTTCTGCGACACTCTTCCGACTTGATGCCGCCCCTGAATCCACAAGCACCGGCTTGATTACCCCTTAAGATAATAGGAGGATATAGATGCAGATTTGGTTGCAGGTAGGAGCGAGTCTACCCTGCAAAGCGGCTTCTCGCTTATCCCCTTTTTCAAATGAGGAGATCCTAAGTCATGTGCATGAATTTCTATCAAAGGGGCGGGAGAGTCGCAGCCCGTGTTCAACGCCTTCTTGACTAGCTCAAAAGGAAGCAGCTGGAGTGTGTAGATGGGCTTTGAATAAGAGTTGGGTGATTTATTTTCAATAATGCCAACGATGGATGATATTAGGGATTAATTGCTTGTTGGGAGCGTGTTACTTTTCAAAGCTTACCTTATATTATTAAAGAAAGAGGAAAGGGCTTTTTTTTATAGAGAGAGAGTAAGGGGGGTTTTCTGGGGCTTTGAAGCATGGCCACTTATATTGCAAAACTTTCAAAGACGGGATGGAAAGTATTTCGTGAGAAGAGATGGTAGGCTTGATAGGATACAACTGCTTATCACCCACCTTTGAATCAAACAGTTTAGTTAGACTATACCCGCCTTAATTCCCTCATTCAGGACAGATGGAAGCAGGTTATTGATCTGTTCAAGTTGGTCGATCAATCCTTCCTTTCTTTCCCTTGCCTCCGAACACCTAAGAATAGATTTGATTGGAAGGAAGGTGAGGAACGAACATAGTGGTTTGACTGCTGGGATCCCAATCGTCATGCATCAACAAAAAATAGAATTATCGATTCACTGGTGACTCGTTTTATCAGGATGGGAAGAATTGCAACATCGACATTTCTTTCCTTCCCTAAATCGATCCACTAGTAGGTACCAATAGGAGATACCCATTATGGTGGAATGGATCATTCTCGAATTATGGTCGGTATTTCTGTCAATCAGCGGAAGACTCACTCATACTGGGAGGGTTCGACTTCAAGGATGCACTCGACTGAGCGGCCAACCACTTCCTATTTTTTTAGGAGATGAAATCCAAAAGACCATTATTAGAGTGTTGTAGATTCGCACGAGTGCATAATAGGCCAGTCGAGAAGAAATTAAATCAATAGATTGAACGGTAGATAAAGGACAAGAGGATGAGAGGGGTAGATCTATCCAATATGAACCGATAACGAATGGTCCCTGCCAACAGCTTATGTCCCTTCCTCGTATTCCTTTCATGACCTAACGACTATCCCTGTTTCGGGGAGGGAATCACTTGATGGATTGAACCGAAGGATAGGTTTGAGCGGCTGGGTGTTGGATCGAATGAACACTTAACCGCGTCATCACAACAGCGATATATGTCCAACCTTTAGATCTCTTCTTTCTCAATAAAGGCGGGTAAGGAAAGTCTGAAGGCTAATATGGCAACTGTTAGCTAGAAGGTGAAAACTGCTTTTGCCAATCAGAGCCCCAAAACTAGTTAGGGCACTCGTGCCCCAGCAAGCCACCCCAACCCTACCGCCAAAGCTTGACTTTACTAAACAAGCAAGAAAGGCTCCTTGTATCTTATTAGTCAAGCGCTAACGAGCAAGAAAATGAATATGCCCTAAGAAGCAACTTCGTGTAGCAGCTCCGCCATTGATTTAGAAAGATTGCTCGTTAGCTAGGCCATTTTCAACAAGGCTCGCGCTAGGCGCTCACCGTTTTTGGCTAAGTCATATCCTATCTTGCTGGTAATGGATTGATTCTTGAATCTTGGTTGGTTTAGGTAAGTAAGTGTTAAGAGCCTCTTGCTGGCTTTCATTAGGTATACATAGGTACACATAGGTCTTTTTTGCAATACATAGTTGTTGGATTCGAATCACATGAAGCCCATATAGATGTCCACTCCTATTCCCTCTAAAGCTCTCCCTGTGGGGAACACAATCAGTCCATACAAGGACCTACTGAGTCATATACCCTCAACATCACATGGCCATCATGTAACTCCTCGAGAATTATGTCATTCGTCTATCACGTGTTGCTACCAGAGTCATAAATACTCGAAGTAAGCTCTTGGCTCGCCCCTATCTCGAAAGGGGCTTACGAACGAGCAGAGTGTTTACAACCGTGGTAGCTGCAAGCCTCTTGGGTCTTGCTCGCTCGTCTTTTTTCCTATGCTTTCCTCTTATAGTTGACCTTTTCTTTTTGCTACGCTTATCCATCCGTCAGATTGACATCCAGTAGGGTGACCGATAGCGGCTCATGTTTAGTAATAGATCTACCGCCGCTAGTATAACAAAAAAAAAAAAAGCACATAAGGATCCAGAATATTAAAATATACTGATCACTGATCAGGATCATATAAAGCCTGGTATCCCTAGAAAGGATAGTCATGATGTCCCTTCATGGCCGGCCTTTTAAGTATGGAGCCAAAGTCGAGGGTTTCCAATATGCCCCCTTCTCTAGCTTTTCCTTTAAGTGACAAAGGGGTGAGGTAAGGAGTAGTATAAGAGTGGTTAGGTCATCGATAAGCCTCTCCTTATTCATTCTGTAGGGCGGGGTTGTGGACCAACAATCCAACAAAAGGTTTGAAAAGCTCCTTTATTAAATCTTCCCATTTTAAAAATAAGAAGGTAAGTATCAACGCCCAGAAAACCCAACCTATATAAAGAGCTCTTTTCAACCCTTACTCCTAACAAGTGAAAGTTGCTGGGACCCACCATATCTTGCTTCGAGGTCAATCTTTTGTATCAGAGCAAACAAATTCAATGATTTTCTATATTTTATTTATTTATTTTTATTGTTGAGTTTTTCCCACCACAAACAGATTTGCTACATGGATTGTATAGAGTCCCCTGATCTCGACATTCAAACATGAATCCCTTGAGCGCCTCGGTGGCGGATAGCAGCATGGGAAAAACACTCTGCTGCGGCGAGCAGCCGGTTCTTATTGCATTCACCAAGATAGTCTTGCTCTCTCCTAAACTCTGTGGCGAGTTCAGCCACCACCTCCGGGTCTGAGCTCTGCTCGAGCGTAGTCAGCTAGCTTCGTGACTTTGCTTAGCTTCCAGCGTTGCAAAGGGATAACCTTTCACTATCTAGGTGCCCTCTAAGGAAGGCTTCCACGGACTTCTTCCCCGAAGGTCAAGCCGTAGTTCCTGCCTTTGGGAAAAGTGGAAGGAGTTAGGAGGATGGAGTTTCTTTTGCCCTAAGAAATAGGCAACTTCGCCTTCAAGCCGTCAATAAAATCGAGCTAATATGTGATCATGATAGTACACTAATGCATAGATCGTCTTTACTTTACGGCCTTTTGATTATGATACATCATGAACATGCCAATATGTGATCCGGGTGAGCGATGGTTAGATATAGGGGCGGCTACGCCGGCTTAGATTGGAAGGAAGGGCTTCTCTTTCCGATCACTTTTTAGGCCGGTTTGGATGAGCGTGGGCAAGTTCGGGGTTCACTATTGCTTTTCGCTTGGAGTGGCTCAACCCCTTGTCACTTAAAGGGCGAAGTCGCCAAAGCGAGTCTAAAGTCCAAAGAGTCATCTTTGAAGGCTGCTATGCATCCTTATTCATAGTAGAGTGTAAGGTAGGTTTGAGTATATCAAGACTTGAACCTGCGACCATTAGGTTAAAAGCCCAATGCTCTACCAACTGAGCTATACACCCCAAAACGATGTAGTAGTAACTAAGGATCGGTACAGAAAAGAGGTCGGTCCCCTTCTTCTCATCATATTAAAGGAGCGCGGCTCTGTATGAAGCTCGTACTACAGAGAAGCAGAAGAAAACTTAAGGTCGCACGTTAACACTCCTACAAGAAAACAGATGAGCTAAGGCGTAACTTCGCGCAGCTACAATGCCCTTGCTTCTTTCCCCTTATTTCAAACTCAATGAAAGCCTTGATCAATATGAGAAAGATGTGCTCAAGCATCCAACCTAGTAAAGGGTCTTGGGCTCGAAAGCCGGCCTTACTCAACACGCACCTTTCTTAATAAGGTTGCTTGTTTCCGCTCATTGAAGATTCTACCTACAAAGAGGGGACACTCAAATTGCTCTCACCGACACTAGAGAAGGTGAGGTCGTCTTTCTTTCCAACCATCATACGGTTTGCCTTAAAGCAGTAAGGAGAAGGGGAAGAGCAATTATCTATATAATTACGTTGTTGGCCGTTGTTCCGGTCGATCACTCTCTTTTCTTCGTCTAATCCCGTCTTACCAAACTAGACTGACTTCTTACCAACTCGCCAAGGGCTATGAAGCTGGACCAGGTACGAAGAATGAATCTATATTTGTGCACGAAAGTTGCTGGCCAGCGGCCGCTCAATTGTTCAAGCGCAATGCAGTGGTGTTGGTTCCGATTCGATAAAGGTAGAATGCCTGGTCGGAGGTCCAGTACAGTAAGTAGCAGGTGTGTTCGTTGGATCCCAAGTGAGAATGATAAATAGGCGATGCACCATCCTTGCTGCTACGTATGTTTTCCTTGACGTTTCATTCAATTGAACCCATACTCAAAGGAGGATCACAAGCTTGGGGCTCGACAAACAAAAAGTTTCAGCATGTTGAAACCTCTTGGGTTAGCAGTGAAAGAAAGAACCCAACATTCATTTATTCACGAATATTCATAGCTGAGTCTACTAAAAGAGGGACCCGCCTTGTCTTGGTGATTGGAGGAAACCTCTGATCGTTCACCTATAATGTGACACGTTCCCTCCCACTTATATGATCAACGGGATCAGTCGGCTAGAGAGGGGCTATTCTTCTTCTGGGGAGACAAAGTCGTCCCTTCGACTGACCGAACCCTCAATTTCGGGGCCTTCGTCAATATTTTATGAAGCTCCAGTCTTCAATTGGTCACTATTACTTGACTTAGAAAGGCGAACATCTGGGCAAGAGAAAGCTTAGTGCGCTTGGTGTGAATGGCTTTCTTTTTTCATGAAATACCAATCAGAATGGAGGGTCCTACCTCACATGATTGATAGAATCACTTATGTAGGTAAGCGGTCAACTTGATGTGGGAGAGGCATAAGTGTTGTTTGATCTTGTGGTGTATTTGTTTGTATTGATTATGGACTCTTTCTCGTTGATCAGTTCGCCTCCGCTCTATCGAAAGTCAAAATTCATATGACAGTTTTGTCAACGAACGCGTCTCGGGCCGGATTGACTAAGCTAACCCACCCTTAAGGAGGCTTTTCCATAGTTGGGTGTCTGATTTAGTGTGATTTATGAAAGAGATCGGGGTTGATAGGTGGCAGTTGGCAAGGAACTTGACCCCCCCCCCCCCAAGAAAAAGGGGGAAGCCGCAGTTGAACTCTTATTTAGGAAATAAGTTGGGCCCTTTTACCAAATCTACCAGATAGAAGATGATAGAGGAACGACTATCATTGCCTTGCACAAGATGGTGCCCTTTCACTTCGAGTTCCTTCCTTCGTAGTCAAATATGATGATACGCTTTGGCGATGTTACCTACCAAATAAAAGGCCTTCTAGGTGATCAAAATCGCTCAGGTCATTTAGGACTCACTCATTCACCTATTCCTTATCTATTTAATACTTTCTTCTATCTACTTAATTTAAAAGGCGACTAGTTGCGCTGTGCTGTAAGATAAGATACAGTTCTTGTACTACTTGATTGACCGATAAGAAAGAGCTTTTGTAAGAACGGGAATACTTTCTTATGTATGGTAACCCTCTCTTCCGCTACTGGTGGACTGTTGCACAGAAAGGGCGATAAAAGCAACCTTTCTTAGTGCGCTTAACTTCTGCTAGTGGCGGGGCGGCAAGGCCATGTTGTTCAGTTGGAAGCCTAAGCCAAGAAGGTACGAACCAAGTGACGGCCCCTTTTAGAAGATAGGGGCGGCTTTCTTGTGGTAGTAATTGCGAACATCTCTCCTCTTCTCTTAGCATGCACAATTTGCTTACATGCCACCTTAGGCACATCTCTCTTTCTTAATTTAACGATGTACTAATGACAATGAATGGATGCTAGTCTTTTAGTAAATGTATATAAGCAAATGTTTATTGTATAAGCAATTCTTTAATGGTCGCACCGAAAGTACGGTGGAGGTTGGTTGAAAATGATGCTACACGGCGTTCAGAACCAGTCTTGAAGTGAATGAATTAGAAATAAGTAAGGAAATGAGACAACTCTTTATTGAACTATATCATAAACAGATCTTTCCCTCTATACCAATCACGAGTTTTTCTCTATTTCTCTCCTATATCGTCGTAACGCCCTTAATGCTAGGTTTTGAAAAGGACTTTTCATGTCATTGCTTTTTAGGTCCAATTCAGATCTCTTCGTTGTTTCTTTTTCCTTCTGCACCTTTTTCTCGAAATGAGAAAGAAGATGGTACACTTGAATTGTATTATTTAAGTGCTTGTTGCTTGCCAAAAATCCTACTTCTACAATTATTTGGTCACCGGGTTATTCAAATAAGTCGTGTTTTCCGTGGTTTTCTTATGTTACAACTTCCATACCAATTCGGTCAATCCAAAATGGATCGGTTAAACATTCCATTAGGGAGCATTGGTCTTCACTCTTCTACGCGGTATTCATTCTCGTTCGGCTCTTGGAATCGAATCCAACAGTGGTTGGAACAGCTCGATAAATCCAGCCACTTCACCTACTTCATTTCCTCCAACCGTTTCTCGTACCTCTATTGAAACAGAAGGGTTTCATGTTCTTTCATCAATTGGTTTTTCCTCTCCTTTCGTATCTCTTTTTTCAATTTTCGTCTCGATTAGTTCACAAGATTGAATGGCCAATTCTCCTCCGAACCCTCAATTCTATTATTTTCCAAGAATGTTGAGCCTGGCATGTAAGCCATGTATCTGGGAGGAACTTAAATAAAAGAAGGGCTTTTGATTTTTCCACTCCGTTTTGGCCTTGCAACTATTTTTAAAAAATAAAAAAAAAAAAAAAAAA
>MCJB01000511.1:31009-47189 GCA_002018475.1 Nicotiana obtusifolia | reverse complement strand
AGTTGGGTATGATGATGAGGAGGCCCACAGAGGCATATGTATGAGATGATGATGGCCCACAGAGGCGTATATATGTATATGATGATTTTAAAAAGGATATAAATATATGTATATGCATATGCATGTCAAGCATGACATGGTTAGTCGCCCTCAGAGGCATTCAGATGGTACAGGTTGTATGTCTCTTACCCTGATGCTTATTATTGTTCTTACATTATGTTTCCTGTCTTACATACTCAGTACATTATCCGTACTGACGTCCTTTATTTGTGGACGCTGCATGTCGTGCTGCAGGTCCGGACTGACAGATAGACGAGGCTCCCCCACTACAGTAGGTTGTCCAGTTCAGCGGATATTGGCGAGATCCATCCTTCGGACTTGCCACAGTCTTGGTATGCATTTTGTTGTAGGCATTATGGGCACGTCGGGGCCCTGTTCCGACGTAGGTTACATTATGTACGTTTTTGTAGAAGCTCATAGACAAGTGTCAATTTATGCATAGACAAGTAATGGGTTGGCTTATGTACAGTTGAATTGCCTTGTCGGCAAACATATATATTTTATTTTATGGTTTTGCATTGTAGCCTTATGGGCCATATTATGTATATAAGTATGTTCGTATCATGACATGACGTCTCGGTTCATTATAATTATTGTTCGAGATTATATGCATATGACAAGCCTTACAGATAATAAGGAAAGTTAGATGAAGGGTACGCCGGTACCCGTTGAGTAGGGTCCGGTGCCAATCGCGGCCCTCCGGCTTGGGTCGTGACAGAACTCTAGTCATCCGAGTGTGAACGAATGAATTATTCATAATCATTCAACACACAATGATGTGACATGCGAACCAACCTCTTGCATGCGTCGTTCTCTTTGCCTTTCGTTTTCTTCCAAACTTACAGAAAATTCATGAGGTTATATCATCATCCACTTGAAATTATCGTATTTAATTTTTGTCTCTTCTATATCTCATCTAGGATCATATCTAAACAAAACAAAATGAGCAGTATATGTAAAACCACCTTACCAGTTTTGCAAGCCAATTGAATAGATAAAAAATAAAAAAAAATAAAAACACTTTGTCTGGTCATATGATCATCGTGTTATTAATTACTTTTTCTCCTTAAATTGTTCTGCAAGTCAACATGTGCAGTGGACAGCTCAATTTTGTAGGAAATTCACCGGAAGGTTACGTTGATTTTCTCTTTCGAGCCCCTGTCCTATTACTACATCCCCTGAATTAAGAAGTCTTCTTTCCATAAACGAGCTAATAGTTGGGGGAAAACAGTTATTTTACATCCTTAATGTGAAAAATTTGATTCTTTCTCATTCCTCAATCTCTCAAACGAATCCCATGCACGTCCAAAAGAATTAAAAAGGAAAAAAGAAGCTTCCACTACCTAATTGATTCCCCTTTCCTCAAAACTTTCCACTACCTAGGAAGGGATTTTTCTTTTTTAGGTGTGGTTATGTACGGGTAAAATCGGGATAGTATCTGCCCCGATTCCCTGTAAGAAAAGGGAGGAAGCGTACGGATGCACGGGATTATAATCGAGGTTAGAGATCTCTCGTATCGAGATTCAGTAAGAGTGAACGATGTGCTTGTCATCGAGTATGATAAGCACATCGCTTTGGGCCAAGAATGAGTTTTAAGACTTCGTGAAATACAGTAAACGGTTATTCACGACGGATAGAGGACTGTGATATTCGCACTCAATCAGATATCACGGCGCGAATCTTGTTCGTTATCGATTATGGATCAATAATTAACAACAAAGGAAGATTTTAACCTTTTTAAACTTATATTAGGGACGAAACTCTCCTACTATATAAATGAAATTTTCTTTTGTAACACACTGTAACACGCAAATCAAAGCAATACAAACTTATTTATTTGCATTTTAGCTATTGTAAAAGTTCTTGTTCACTTAACTTGTTCTTCATTTATGATTGGGCTCGAACCGTGGGCTCGATCGAGGACGAGGTCATTGTTTGGTCAAAGTTCAGACTTGGCCATAACGTCACAATTGATTTGATCGTTTTATTCCTCTTTAATTCATTTATTTAATATTTTTAATTATTTGTGTTGAATCAAATCACGTATATTAAAATCGTATATAAATTTAATTATTATCCAATTTTGAGATAAACAGTCGCTAATATCTTGGGAGGCGACTTCTACTACCTGGGAGGAAAAGTCTGCACGACCTACTTACTGTCTTGGTAAATGGTAATGCGCAAGTAGAGAAGTTTGTAATCTTTGCAATCTGAGTATTGCCACTAGCTAGCCCACTTGCGAGTAGCTTATGGAATTCTTTTTCCTTTCTTTTTTTTGTGTATATATATATATATATATATATATATATATATATATATATATATATTAGTCGATTGTCTCTTGTAGATCTACTATCAGTCTAGATCTAAATAAAATAAAATTAATAGAGCTTTAAAGAACATGACTAGTCTGGCAGGCCATAAAATGATAGCATTAAACTAAAGAAGAAGGTCGGATCAATCGAAGACTTTTTCTGCTAGCTCAATAAGACAATCATCCATTTTATTGATTGTTTTTCCTTAAATTCTTCTGCATATAACATGTGCACTCAAGTTTTACGTATTCACTTGGTAGGCCAACTTGATTTTGTTTGAGCCCCTGCCCTGAGTCAAGGAGTATTCCTTTGGCAGAATAATTATATTCGACTTCATTAGAAGTGTAAACTTCCATTTGTATCAAATTCTTTTGTTTTCCATTCCCTTAATTCCTACCGCTACCTAATGAGATTTCCAATTTATTATACACGTTCCAAAATAAAGAACAACTCTTGCACAAAATCTGAAGCAGACTGCAATAAAGAACCGTGGAAACATGTGCACTCAAGTTTTATGTAAAGAGGAACTTGTCCGAATTCCTGCCTTGTATGCTAAAGGAAAGGAGAAAATTTTGTGCCTTGGGAATTGAGTATTACTACTTGCACGTTAATTATGGACTGAAAGTTTAATCTGGACAAAGATCAGTGACCAAAATTTTCCATAGTAAAAGTTTCCATCATTTAACGTCCCTCCCGTTTTCACATTGACTAACCAGAATTATTGGAATCCTATTTTTCATATCGTATGGGATTATTTTCTTTTTCTGTATATTATTTAAATAATAGCAGTTTATTATATTTGAAAATTTTGTAAATTTAAACATCTTATATTTATCTTAATAACATGTTTGTATAGGGTTAAAAACCGAACTCATGATACACTCCGGCCTCCAATAGGATAAAACGAGCTCGAAATATGATTGCGAAGGATCGGCATCGAGTCAGAATCTGGTGACACGTTGTCTGCCTTCAAGAATATCGGGGTCATGATTCGAGAT
This sequence comes from Nicotiana obtusifolia, assembly GCA_002018475.1. NCBI lineage: Eukaryota > Viridiplantae > Streptophyta > Magnoliopsida > Solanales > Solanaceae > Nicotiana > Nicotiana obtusifolia. The sequence goes on along the minus strand of MCJB01000511.1, from coordinate 43,816 downwards.
CGATCCAAATCCTGAAAGACTTCGGAGGACATTATCGGACAATCAAGCATGACCAACAGAAGGCCGTAATATCCGCGACCGGCCAAATATCATGGCGTGGATCTCGGCACGTATCGATGAAGAATCGGTAATCAGTTAAACAGAAGATTATTTACCTTTTATAAAGTTGTACTTAGAGTAGGATTCCCCTACTACATAAAAGGGAGGGGGGAGGGCTGATAATTCATTAGGCACATTGTAACACGAATTACAAAGCAATATACTACTATTTTCACTACTATTGCAAGCTCTTTCTCTTGTTCATCAATATTTTCATTGTGAACCCAGATCGAGGGTGAAAAAGTCACTAAGGCCGGAATCATCCTCCTCGCATGGTTTGAATTTACTTTATCTTTACTTGTCCATTCTAACTCAATTTATTGTTTTGTATCGAATTAATCCGCATATCCTTAAAACCACTCACAAATTTAATTATTATCCGATTTTGAGGGTAAACAGCCCAGCCGTGGGGCTAAGGATAATAGTGGTAATTTGATACAAATTAATTTGATACAAATTTCCATAACACACCCTACTTCACACTTGTTCTTTGAAGTGTCTTTGATTTCAGGTCGAAGTTTAAAATGTCGAACTCCCAATCTGCGCTTCTAAACATGGATGTTGAGTCTGGCCACCATGTCGAGAACAATAATACAGTGCCTGGTAACGACGTGGCCTCTACCGATCCCAACGGAGTTCTAGCCGCGGACCTGATCGATGCCAACTCACATGTGGCCAGTAACACGAATTAGCCTACTGATCCTGAGAACAACATCCATGGGGGAATCCGATCGGTAGACCAAAATGCTCATGATAGTGAAGGAGATGGGATCAACTTACAGGTGAACTTCGAAATGTTGCAGGCTCAGCAGGCAGCGATAGCCCAACTGCAGAACCAAAGCCGCGCTCCCAGTAGAGTTATGCCTGAAAAGTCCTGGAAAAACACTCGCAGAAATGAACCAGCCACAGATAGGCTAAATGAAGCTGAACCTGGGACCAATCCTAAGATAATAAAAATGCTCAAGGATTTGACAAAACGGGTAGAAACGGGAGAAAAGAAAATCGAATCCAACAACAAGAAGGTAGAGACCTACAACTCCAGGGTCGACCAAATCCCCGGAGCACTACCGATATTGAAAGGCCTAGAATCCAAAAAGTTGTTCAAAAACCTTTTCCTCCAAGCACAGCTCCGAAGCGGATCCCGAAGAAGTTTCGTATGCCTGAAATTCCTAAGTACAACGGAACAAATGATCCAAATGAACATGTGACCTCGTACACGTGCACCATCAAGGGGAACGACTTGGAAGATGATGAGATCGAATTTGTCCTGCTGAAAAAGTTCGGAGAGACCTTGTCAAAAGGAGCTATAATATGGTATCACAAATTTCCCCCCAATTCTATTGACTCATTTGCTATATTTGTAGACGCTTTTGTTAAAGCGCACGCCACAGCCATCAAGGTCGAGACTAGGAAGTTGGACCTTTTCAAGCTAAAGCAAAGAGATAACAAGATGCTCAGGGAGGTTGTGTCAAGGTGACAAATGGAACGGGTAGACCTGCCGCCGGTGGCAGAAGATTAGGCCGTTCAGGCCTTCACCCAAGGACTCAATACTCGAAGCTCATTAGCTTCGCAGCAGTTGCAGCAAAATCTAGCAGAATATCTGGTTATAACTTGGGTCGATGTGCATAACCGGTACCAATCAAAAATTAGGGTCGAAGTTGATCAGCTTGGGGCCCCTTCCGGGTTCGTTTATCCCGTCCGAGCTAGTGACATATCCAAAGGATACATTGATCATGAACCAAGGTCAAGTAGAGATCGGTATCAACCGTACAACGGTGATCATAGAGGTAACGAGTCTGGAGAAAAGCCTTTGAGAAGTGAAAGGAGAAGCGATCGAGGTCCAAATAACTGGGGACTCATGAGTAAAAATAGTTTTGATAGGCCCATCGGGCCTAAGGAAGCGTCGGGGTTATCGGAGTACAACTTCAACATCGATGATGCTGCTATCATATCTGCCATCGGACGCATCAAAGACACCAAGTGGCCTCGACCTATACAGTCCGATCCAGCCCAAAGGGATCCTAACTTAATATGTAAATATCATGGCACTCAAGGCCATAGAACAGAGGATTGCCGGCAATTGAGAAAGGAAGTAGCCCGGTTATTCAACAACAGACATCTCGGGGAATTCCTGAGCGATCGAGCCAAAAACCATTTCCGGAATAGATATTCTACTAAGCAGATCGAGCAGGAGGAACCTCAGCACGTCATACATGATCATCGGTGTGGTCGATGTTCCCAAAGGGCAGATGTTAAAGCGCACCAAAGTATCCATCACGAGGGAAAAACGGAATTGAGATTACGTACCAGCAGGAACATTGTCTTTCAAAGACGAGGACGTTGAAGGCATCATACAGCCCCACAATGATGCATCGGTAATATCTGTACTCATAAATAAATCTTGAGTTAAGCGTGTGTTAATTGATTCAGGTAGCTCGGCAAATATCATTAGATCGAGGGTCGTGAAACAACTAGGTCTACAAGACCAAATCATGCCTGCATTCAGTGTTCTAAATGGATTCAACATGGCATGTGACACCACTAAAGCGGAGATAACATTACCGGTGAACACCGTCAGAACTGTTCAGAAACAAAGTTCTGCGTGATTGAAGGAGACATGAGGTACAATGCTCTATTCGGGAGACCATGGATTCACAATATTACGGCAATACCCTCGATGCTACACCAGGTGCGGAAATTCCCGACGCCAAGGGGGGATTAAAACTCTTTATGGAGAACAACCAGCCGCAAAGGAGATGTTCGCGGTCGATGAGGTGATCTCGATATCCGCACTTTCGACATCGAAGGGTCTAGGTCCGGTGGCCAAAGACGAAACCAAATACCGATACCTTCCTCGATCGAACCGGAGAAGCAGGGGACAAATGAGGACGACGACTACGAAGTTCCCAGGTCTTTCATAGTCCTAGATAATTCCGGCACCCCCAAATCAATAGTCGAAGAACTAGAGCAAGTCATATTGATCGAACACCTTCCTGATCGTAAGGTACACCTGGGCACAGGGCTAAGTCTCGAGCTCAGGAAAAAACTCATTCAATTCCTTATAGCTAACATAAATTGTTTCACTTGGTTCCACCTTGATATGATAGGGATTCCATGGAGATAACTACTCACAAGCTAAATGGATCCGAAGTTCCATCCGGTCAAGCAAAAAAGGAGGCCTTAGTTCGAAGTCAAGCATACATTCATCAAGGACGAGGTATCTAAACTCCTTAAAATAGGGTCCATCCGGGAGGTTAAGTACCCGAATTGGTTAGCAAACATAGTAGTAGTCCCTAAAAAGGGGAATAAATTAAGAATGTGTGTGGACTATAAAGATTTAAACAAGGCATGCCCCAAGGACTCTTTCCCTCGCTAAACATCGATCAGATGATCGATGCCACGGTCGGCCATGAAATCCTCAGTTTTCTCGACGCATACTCCGGGTACAACCAAATTCGGATGGATCCGGACGACCAGGAAAAAATATCCTTCATCACTAAATATGGTACCTACTACTTTAATGTAAAGTCATTTGGACTAAAAAATGCCGGTGCCACTTACCAACGCGTAGTAAATCTGATGTTCGAAGAGCAAATAGGAAAATCAATGGAGGTTTACATTGACGATATGTTGGTTAAGTCCCTGCGAGCAATGGATCATTTGAAACATTTGAAGGAAACATTCACTATATTGAAGAAATACAATATGAAGCTGAACCTGGAGAAATGAGTATTCGGAGTCCGATTCGGGAAATTCCTCAGATTCATGGTGTCCAACTGGGGAATCGAGATTAATCTGATAAGATCAACGCTATCGAGAACATCACCATTGTGGACAATGTCATGGTCGTTCAAAGATTAACCGGGCGTATAGCCGCTTTGGGCCGATTCATCTCGAGGTCCTTCGACAAGAGCCATCTATTCTTCTCATTGTTGAAGAAAAAGAAGAATAACTTCTCATGGACCCGGGAGTGCCAACAAGCCTTGGAGGAACTTAAGCAATACCTCTGAGCCTACCTTTGCTTCATACTCCGAAAGCAGACAAACAGTTATAGCTATACTTAGCGGTATCAGAGGTAGCGGTAAGTGGAGTCCTAGTCCGGGAAGAGGAAGGTACGCAATTTTTAATCTATTATATTAGCAAAACTCTAGGCGAGGCCGAAACTAGGTATCCTCACCTAGAAAAATTAGTGCTCACTTTGCTAAGCGCCTTTAGGAAGCTAAAACCGTGTTTTTAATACCATCCCATATGTGTTGTGACTCCTTACCCATTAAGAAACATAATGCATAAGCCTGAGCTCTCGAGACGATTGGCCAAATAGGCTGTGGAGGTCAACGGGTACGATATCGAATATCGACCCAGAACCGCCATCAAATCTCAAATTTTGGCAGACTTCGCGGTTGACTTCATGTAGGTCCTAATTCCTGAGGTCTAGAAGGAGTTGTCTTTGAACTCGGGGACCTCTTCCGCAATCTGGACCCTCTTTACGGATGGTGCCTCAAATGCAAAGGGGTCCGGACTTTCCATCGTGTTGAAGCCACCGACGGGTAATATAGTTAGGAAATATATTAGAGTTGTAAAATTGACTAACAACGAGGCCAAGTATGTGTCTTCTTAGGTCCTATGCCTTTGGATACAACCGAATGGCTATTAGATTATATGCCCTCGTGAGACTTTGCTGGCAGCTACACCATGATTCCTCTACATGAGGCTGCTATACAGGTAATGTGAGGCGCAGAGGAGTAATTATATAGCCAAGGCATATAGGTGACACTGATCGAGCTTTTGTCCCCCTTGCTTGTACTTTTCCTTTGCGGTTTGCTTTTATTTTGAATAAATACTTATAATTTGCCCAAAAAAAAAAGAGGCTATGATTGCAGGTTTTGAGCAAGCTAAAATCCTGGGGGAGGTGGTCGAAGTTAAGTGTGATTCCCTCCTCGTGGTGAACCAAGTCAATGGAACGTTCGAAGTCGAAGAGGAACGAATGCAAAGATACCTGGATAAGCTACAAGTAACCTTACATCGATTTAGGGAATGGACTTTACAACATGTACCTCGGGATAAAAACAGCGAGGCTGATGCTCTTGCTAACTTGGGATCGACGATCGACGACGAATTCAACTGGGGAACAGTCGTACAACTCATGAAATCAATAGTGGAGGAAGGCCATGCCTGGATAAACTCGACAAGCTTAACCTGGAACTGGAGAAACAAATACAAAGATTACCTGAAACCGAAAAACTTCCCTCGGATACTAAAGAATCAAGAGCTCTGCGTACGAAGGCAGCCCGATTCAGCTTGTCAGAAAACGGTACCTTATTCAGAAGAGTATTCGATGGCCCACTCGCCATATGTCTAGGACCGGGAGACACCGAGTATGTTTGGAGGGAAGTCCACGAGGGCACCTGCGGGAACCATTCGGGCGTTGAGTTATTGGTTCGAAAGATAATCAGAGTCGCCTACTACTGGATCGACTTGGAAAAAGACGTAAAGGAGTTTGTGCAAAAATGCGATGAATGTCAGAGGCATGCTCCGATGATCCATCAGCTCGGGGAACCGCTGCATTCATTCTTTTCACCTTGGCCATTCATGAAATGTGGAATGGACATTGTTGGGTCCCTGCCTTGGGCACCGCTAAGGCTCAATTTATCTTAATTATAACTGATTATTTTTTTAAGTGTGTGGAAGCCCAGGAATTTGAGAAAGTTAGGGAGAATGAGGTTATTGGTTTCATATGGGACCACATAATATGCCGATTCGGAATGCCGGCTGAGATCGTGTGCCATAATGGGAAGCAGTTCATCGATAGCAAAGTGAACAAGTTTTTCGAAGACCATAAGATCAAAAGGATCCTATCAACGCCCTATCACCCTAGTGAAAACGGGCAAGCAGAGTCCACGAATAAAACCATACTCCAAAACCTCAAAAAGAGGTTGACCGACGCCAAAGGAAAATGGAAGGAAATCTTGCCCGAAGTCCTATAGGCATATTGTACGACCTCAAAATCTAGTACAGGGGCCACCCCGTTCTCATTGGTCTACGATGTTGAAGCTCTTATACTGGTCGAAGTAGAGAATCGAGTCCCAAGTTTCGATATGTGACCGAAGGGTCAAACGACGAGGCCATGAGTACAAACCTGGAACTGTTAGACGAAAGGCACGAGGCTGCCCTCATCCGGTTGGTTTCCCAAAAGCAACGGATCAATAGATATTACAATCGGAGATCCAACCTTCGACACTTCAATGTCGGGACTTGGTGTTAAGAAAGGTGACACTGAGCACCCGGAAATTGGACGAAGGGAAGCTGGGACTGAATTGGGAAGGTTCATATCGAATTATTGAGATTACCGGCAAAGGATCGTACAAACTCGAAATGATGAACAGTGAGCGGCTACCCAAATAACCCACTTAAAATGATACTACTGCTAAGGTACGACCCCATTCGTTAGTACTTTTCTTTAAATATATTACGGATTGGACTAGCACTTGCAGGTGACAACCAAGGAATGATGTAACCATTAGGCCTGAAAGCACGCTTGCACTTTTTTTCCCTTGAACCGATTTTGTCCCAAATGGGTTTTCCGACAAGGTTTTTAACGGGGCAACAGGGATCGTACTAACTTAGAATTGAAGACCAGCTATGAACTGGAGTCAAGGTTCGCATCAGCAGTATCCGAGCCCTCTCTAAGATCGGCTTCGAATACTAGGGGCCATCACCCTCGGGTAACAATTTTAGCAAGGAAGAAAACTTCATGCTCAAACAAGTCTGGACTTGGTGGACAGAATTTGTTGTAAGGGCCAAACGGTCAAATGAACCGTGCCTACATAGACCACTTAATCCATAACATGAAGCTTGTACACATTTGCAATTTTGTATGTTGCCGATGCATACTTTGCATCTTAAAAATTACCGTATTTTGTTCCTTAAGGACATCGGACCCAAGGCCCACCTCCGTCGAATCCAAGAGATCACCCCGGCTCGAGAACTGCCGTCATGGGCAAGCCCAGACAGCTCGGGCTACGAATCCGGGGAGGCACAAAACCTATTAGGCAGTGCCCAAACTTCAAGGCTTACGATCATCCCCACCGGGGACTATTATCCCGGGCAAGCCCGGATGGCTCGGGGTATTAAGCCCATTAGGCAAAACCCGAACTTAAAAGGCTACGACCGTCCTAGAACGGCTCGGAGACGTCCGAGATCCGTAACCAAAACATAAAGCCTTCAAAATTTCTAAACCGGTTCAAAGGCTACCCTCGGCAAAGTTATAATCTAAGAAATTCTAAGTAAACACTTCGGGGAAAGCTTCCGGTCATACCAAGCCCCCACGAGTCTTAAGCAAAATAATATCAAGAACGAGAATTGTTCGAACCTCCGAACAAGACCTAATTATTACGTGCTAAGGCATTCAAAATCTTTGCAATCGTAAAGAAAAAAGCAAAAAGAAACAAGCTTGAAATTTGTCGAAGGGAAAAAGCCTTGTATATATACATAAATTTTTACAAAGGCCAAATAGCCTCAACAAAATACAAAAGTACAAAGGCGAAGAAATATTTACAAGGCGCCTAAGAAGCCTGATCTTCACCGGAGCTCGCCTCATCACCGGAACCATCGGGGTCTTCCCCGTCCTCGGATCTGGCCGAACCTTCGGAGTCTTCCTCTTCCTCGGGGTATGCCAACTTCTTGGCCTCGGCCTCGAGCCTCTTAACATTTTCAATCTCGGCCGATAAATCGAACCCCCTGGCATGAACTTCCCCGAGAGCCTCCTTCCGGGACTGCCACCTCACATATTTGACGATGGCCTTCAGGCGTTCCTGAGCTGCCTCAGCATCAGCTTTGTACTGGGCCACCATCTCTTCAGCGTCAACCTTGGTTAATTCCGCCACTGACTTGGCTGCTTCAAGCTACTCGGCAAGGGTATCCCGTGCAGCAATGGCCGAGCCCAGCTGATAGTGGAGGTCTTCGATTTTTTAGGATGGGGTTTCAGCTTTCTCCTTCATCGATCAAAGTTGGGCCTCTGCCAAGTCCAGCTGCTCCCTGGCAGTCTCCTTTTCCGAAGCCAATCGGTTCATCTTGCCCTTCCACTCTTCGGTCATGGCCTTGACTTCGTCCATCTCAGCCCAGAGCTGGTCAACCCGATCAACCTTCTGCTGGACTTGCGGATTCTGACCGTTAGATGCCGTGCCTAGCTCATCATCACTAACATCAAAGATTTTTACCTGTTCCACTAGATTGGCATGTTCTTTCTTAGCGCATCCAATTCAGCTCGAAGGCTCTTGACTTCTTCAGTTTGCTCACTGAGAAGCTTATACATGCCTCTCTTCTTAGCAAGCTCTTTGATTTCGGCCTCGAGTCGGCTCAGCTCATCTCGGTACTGGAGGAAGGTTTCAGGGTGGAGCACCGAAGCCTGCAAAAATGAGAAGAGATATTAGAATTATCAAGAACTAGAGTTGAAAAATAAGAAGTTTGGTAACACCTTACCCGGTTTAGTTGCTTGTTGTGCTCCGTTGAACAGGTATGGCGCATCTACCTTGTTCATTTTTGCTTGGTCTTCTTCGATTACCAGTCATCATAGGTAAAAATGCTAGAATTTGAAAGGAGTAGTGAAATCCTAACGGTATGAGGGTAGACGGTTTGATGTAAAATAAAAAATAAACGAAAACGGGGTTATTTATAATGGCCAACTGGCAGCTGACGTGCATTTAATGCCATTATGGCATGACTGACGAGACATTTCGGGCTTTTTCTCGTTTGTGTCGCGGCATATTGAAGAAGGATTCAGGGTGCTTATGTCGTTTCTCGTCAGCTTGCTCTCCGAGAAACGAGGGGACTATCTGTATATTGGTAAAACTGAGCTCATAATACGCTCTGACCTCCAATAGGGTAAAACTAGCTCGAGATATGATTGCAAAGGATCAGAATCGAAGCAAAGGTCTCATCAAGTCAGAATCCGGGAGCACATTGTCTGCATTCGAGAATATCGGGGTCATAATTCGAGATTCATCCAAATCCTAGAAAACTTCGGAGGACATTGTCGGGCAATCAAGCACGATCAACAGAAGGCCGTAATATCCGGGACCGGCCGAATATCACGGCATGGATCTCTGCACGTATCGATGAAGAACCGGCAATCAGTTAAATAGAAGATCTTTTACCTTTAATAGAATTGTACTTAGAGTAGGATTCCCTTACTATATAAAAGGGGGTTTGATAATTCATTAGGCACATTGTAACACGCATTCCAAACAATATACTATTATTTTCACTGCTTTTGCAAGCTCTTTCTCTCGTTCATCAATATTGTTCACATTGAGCCCGGATCGAGGGTGAAAAATTCACTAAGGCTGGAATCATCCTCCTCGCATGGTTTGACTTTACTGTATCTTTATTTGTTCATTCTAACTCAATTTATCGTTTTGTATCGAATTAATCCGCATATCCTTAAAACCATTCATAAATTTAGTTGTTGTCCTATTTTGAGGGTACATAATGTTCTTGTTACCAAAAAATATCATGATATGCTTAAAATTAAATTTTTTAAGAATTCCTTAAATGCCAATTTTTTCCTTGTCTTATAAATAATTCAGTGTCCAATCAAACATTTCAGTATAGAAAGATACAAAAAGACGACTAAACAAGTCTAATTATACTACTAGTAAAAAACTATCTCAAAATATATCTTGTCATCTTGACAGTAACATTAAACGGCTACTTTCTATTTTCACCGCATCTGCAAATGCTTTTAGCTTTTGGGTCCCAAAAGTAGGTCCTCTCCTCTTTTCATGCGCTTCCTCGAAATTGTTCATCAAAAACTAAAAAAAATTAAAAATGTTGTTTGCTATGAAATACGATTATGTTTTAAAAAAAAAAATTAATTTTAAAATTAGTTTAGTACAGTCTTTGGATTAAATTTTTTCTTTCACTCACAAAATTTTAATTTTTATTAAAAATAATTATGTTCAAATACAATTTTAATTTTTAAAAATTATCTTTTAATATTAATTCAAAACTTTTTTTTCAAACTTTAATTAAATTTATGCCCCAAGGCTAGCTAAAACCATCATAAAGTGAAGTGACCATTCCAATCCCTTTGGCCGAGACCCCAAGGGTGGGGCTGTATCACGTTACTCTTTAATCCAAACCTTTTACACTTTCTTTATTACTCTCATTGCATCATCCGAAGGAACTGATTCTTCCTTTTAATAGACAGCATTTGCCATAAATATCCTTTCTCTTTGTCCTTTTTACTTTTTTTTTTTACCAAAAGGTAAAGAGGAAGTGGTCACCCACCTACGAAGAAGCTGTCATTTATAACAAACCTCAAAATAAAATCTAGCGTAGAACACCCTGCCTTTTTCTTCTCCACTTGAGTCTTCCACTTTCCTCTATATATACACACACACGTTACCCAGCTCTTCTTCTAAAAGGCATCGTCACAATAATTCTTGAGGAAGATATGATGGGTTGTTTATCCACTACTTTGCTCCTACTATCTTTCCTTGCTTTTGCTTCTTTCTCCAGTAAGTTCAATTTCAACTACTTAATGTTAAATCTTTATACTTATTCTTTTATAGCAGCTCACTCTGTTCTACTTCTTGTAAATTTCAGGTGCAGAAATCTCATCTAAGGTAGGAATATGCTACGGACAACTTGGGAACAACCTCCCTGTACCAACAAAATCTGTTGACTTAATCAATGGTCTCAAAGCTAATAGAGTCAAGATCTACGATGCAAATCCAGAAATCCTTAAAGCCTTCAAAGGCACAAAACTTCAACTTTCAGTCATGGTCCCAAATGAGCTTATCAACAACATCTCTACAAATCAAGACTTAGCAGATCAATGGGTCAAAACCAATGTTGTACCATTTTACCCCGACACTATGATCCGTTACCTCCTTGTTGGAAACGAAATCCTAAGTAGCCCACCCAACACCACTTGGTTCAACCTTGTACCTGCCATACGCAAAATCAGATACTCTGTCAAAAGATTTGGTCTCGGAAAAATCAAAGTTGGTACCCCATTAGCCATTGACATGCTTGAATCTTCTTTCCCACCTTCTAATGGTACATTTAGGTCTGATATTTCGGAAAAAGTCATGATACCATTGTTACATTTTTTGAACAGAACCAAATCTTTCTTTTTCCTTGATGTTTATCCTTATTTTGCTTGGGCAGCTCAACCTACAGTAATTAATCTTGACTATGCTTTGTTAGAGTCCAAGAATATTACTGTTACGGATCCGGTTTCGGGTTTAACCTATACAAATTTGTTGGACCAAATGATTGATGCAGTGTATTTTGCCATGAAGAGAGTGGGCTACCCGGATGCTCGGTTATTTATTGCAGAAACGGGTTGGCCCAGTGCTGGTAATGTAGACCAAATTGGAGCGAACATCTATAATGCAGCAACGTACAACAGGAACGTGATTAAAAAGTTTACAGCTAAGCCACCTGTGGGAACGCCAGCAAAACCAGGAGTTGTCGTGCCGACATTATTGTTTGCTTTGTACAACGAGAATCAGAAACCGGGCCCGGGTACGGAGCGGCATTTCGGGTTACTGTACCCGAACGGGACGAATATATACGGGATTGACTTGTCTGGAAAGACGTCGTTGTCGGAATATGAGCCATTGCCAAGGCCGAAGAACAATGAGCCGTACAAGGGGAAAATCTGGTGCGTTGTTGGGAAAAAAGCGAATGTAACGAAAGTAAGTGGAGCATTGGCATATGCATGTGGGCAGGGTAATCAGACCTGTGATGAGATCCGACCCGGTGGGAAATGTTACAAACCGAATTCTTTGGTGTTGCATGCGAATTACGCGTTCAGTTCTTATTGGGCTCAGTTTAAGTCAGCTGGAGGAACTTGTTATTTCAATGGGCTTGCTATTCCGACCAAAAGAGATCCAAGTAAGTAGTACATTCAATTCTTGGTTAAACAAGTTCTTTTATAAAAAAAAATAAAAATTATGATTTAAATGACTTTATGTCAACATTAGAAGTGTCACACACGACCCAATGTAATGAGCTCACATATTTTCAGATCAAATAATTAAAATTTGCTAGAAACTAGGGGGTGCTAGTCGAGAGCTAATTGGCATGAGCTAATTGCCTATATCTAGAAGTTGTTGTTTTTTATTCAATATTATTAAATAGCAAAGGATCCTAATTCGTCACTCTGATTAAATATTTGTTCGCGAATATACATGCTAACGAAGTTGCTTGTATTTTTGTAGGTTATGGAGCTTGCAAGTTCCCAAGCGTCACACTTTGAAGATTGCGGGGATGGGACTCACGTTTTTGCGGGGAACGTCAAAGGAAGTTTAGGTGACAGACACATCGCGATGAGACAAAGCCGCGCCTTTTGTTTTTCTATACGTTAGAATACAGAATAAACAGAGTTAAGTTGTTTTATTATTCTAATTCTATTGATCCAACAATTTAGATTTGTTTTGTCCTACTGTATTCTGCCGTATAGAAGAACAGTTTCTACATTCTACCTAGAACAGAAACAACTGGTTCCACATTAATAGCAAACAAATAGAAGTGTAGGGGACTTAATAAGAGCTGTTATTTATTTTCTCAGGACCACAAATCCACTTCTCATAAAAATTTGTACTTTAGAGTTTTGTATAGTACTGTATATCTTCTTGTACTTTCTGCATTATTTTTGTTTGGCAACGGCTATATGAATCTATGATGTTTGTTGGGAAA
>MCJB01000511.1:10409-30901 GCA_002018475.1 Nicotiana obtusifolia | reverse complement strand
GGACACACTAATATTTGCCGCTATCAACGAAGGAGAATCTAATTCCATTCTCTGTGTAACGGCTATGAGGATTTCTTCAGTTTTTCGCTTTTCTACATGACTTTGTTCATACGGAGAATCTTTACTTTTTCTAGGACATAAATTTTTTTTATTGGACCATTAACAAATGCGAAATTTTCATAAATCACTATAATTTAGAGCCTGGTAATTATAGTTTGTCTAATTATTATTCGTAGTTAATATTCAATTGTCATTAACTTGTATCACTTGTACTCAAACACGTAATGATTACAACCTGTGTCAATTGTATTCGTGATAAATTGTAACCAAGGCAAAATAGAGGGGTGTATATAAATGATACAACTTGTATCGACTGTATACATGTGTGTGTACAAAGGACACAACATGTATCGACTGTATTTGTTCGCGCAACGAATACAATTATGGCGAAATACAAAAATATAGATAAATAAATTATTTTTGTTGAAAGCCGAACTCAAGACCTCTGCTAACTAAGTGGACGCTCTAACCAACTGAGCTACGAGAGCTTTTGCTCTCTTGTCTCAGTTCAATAATTAATCTCCTATTTTATAAATTTGCTATAAAATTCAAATATAATTACGAATGATAAATTTGCTGAAAGTATAGCTACGAATAATAAATACAGAGTAAATTTTTGATGCGTCACGTAACACATAATCATAACCTAAAGCTCCGTAACTAAATGACCATCTTTTTAACTGTTTGTTTGGCCTTGTCTTTATAATTGTTTGACTACCAAATCAAATTAAAAATTACTTTTCTTAATTAATGGAAAAATCAAACCTATAATGTCCTTTAAAATTTCTAATAATTTTTCTTATATGGATCAATTTGGTACGTATAGACAGTCTAAATTGACCCAAACTTTTAGAAGAACTAATTAAACTATGCACAAGTTAATCCATTAACAAACTTATTACCAACCGAACTATTCAATGTAGGCGGGATGCATTAATTAAACTTTTTATTCACATACACTAGCTGGGGCTAAATCTGACTCCCTAGTTGTGAGTTATGACTAAATAAAAAATAAATAAAATAGTCCTTCTGTAGAAGTCAGCAAATTTACTCTTTTGTTGATACTTTTGGAGCTTTGTGTGATGACCCTCCATGTCATCATGTCATATATGTGTCATTTCGCATATATTAAAGTGATATGGAAGTTTACATATGAAGAAGGCTAGCATTTATGAGAAGATTCTAGAAAAGTATGGACATTTCCTTTGGAAGACCCTAGATCCCTATGGATTTGCTAGGAAAGTCCTTGGAATCTTCTAGGCTTGTAGAGAATTCTAGAGAAAGTCCTTATCTTGTACATATTAAGGACTTGTGTAACAATTAATATTTACACTCTAGCCCCTAGGAGACTAGTATATAAAGGGGGCCATCCATTTGTAATTCACCAAGCAAACAATTCAAGTTCTCTCTAATACAAAGCTTCCTTTAATAATTCTCTTGTGTTCTTTCTACCATTTTCTTAGCGATCTTGAGTGTAGTAAGGCTGACTTGGCATAGCGAGAACGTGAGCAAGTTGTGCAAGATCGTGAGCAAGTTATCAAGTGCCGCACATGTACTTAGTTAACGACTAAGGATGTGACAACGTGGTATCAGAGCCAGGTTGCAACTAAGGGAATGGCGAACGACGGAGAAATTAATCCTGCCAATACCCAAGCCAACGTCATCCAAGAGGCTGCTGGCAATAATGGCCGTAACAAAAAGAGGAATACCACCAACAAGAGCCAGGAGGTGTCACCCGAGGTTATGTCAAACAAAGGGCTTACATCCCAAGAACCATCTGCCACTGAGGCGAGCGAGTATGAAGTGAAGGCCCTGCCCGAGGACGTCTCGCTCGGTAAAGAGTGGGTGATGAAGTTGAACGTGGGGATGGACGCCGTGGAGATCTTTGGCCAACGCTTGGGAAAGGTGGAAGGCACCCTTAGCGTTCTTGAGGGGCACACTCTTGAAGAGATTGAGAGTATCCGAAATGACTTGGAGGGACGTACACAGACCGAGATAGAACTAAGGCAAACCATCACTGCCTTAGAGTGCAGACTCATGGAGGCTTTGAGTACTATTGATGCTATGAAGGCAAAGATAGAGTTACTCGAGGAGCATGTTAGTGCTAGTGTGACCGAGGCAGCTAGCAATGTTGTGATGACGAGGGAGGCCAAGATCGAGGCCCCCAAACCCCCGGTGTTCAAAGGTGTTTGTGATGCACAAGAAGTGGAAAACTTCCTTTGGCACTTGGAGAACTACTTCAGGCACGGCAAAGTGAGGGACGACGAGGCCATGATCAACACTGCAGTGTTGTACCTCTTAGAGACTGCCATGCTATGGTGGAGAAAGAAGATGCCCGACGTGGATAAAGGTCTATGTACTATTAGCACGTGGGATCAGTTCAAAGCCGAGTTTAAGCGATAGTTCTTTCCAAACAATGTCTTGTACGAGGCAAAGCGCAAGCTTAGGGAGTTGAAGTAAACAGAGAGCATACGTGTCTATGTCAAGGAGTTCACTACCCCTATGCTTCAAATCCCTAACCTGACTAATGATGACTTGTTGTTCCACTTCACGGACGGGTTACAAAATTGGACTAAGCAGGAGTTGCAACGCCGGCAAGTAACAGATATATACCAAGCCATATGGAGGTCGAATCGTTGATGGATTTCAGGAATGACAAGCACGACAAAGGCAAAGGCAAAGAATCAAAGTTTAACAATATCAAAGGTGGGGGAGACCGTGGCAAAGGCAAGGAGATACAACAAACAATACTACAAGACTCAAGATTCTAGAAAGTCGAGTGGCCGTCAGGGCTACACCGAGAAGAAGGGATGTTACATATGTGGAGGGCCGCACGGCTTCAGGAATTGTCCCGACCTAAAGAGCCTCAGTGCCATGGTCCTTGAACGGAAGGAGCAGCCGCAGGGAGAGAGTTCGGGAACCACACAGTTGGGTATGATCGGATTATGCGGTGCTGTCACAAAGCAATCTATCCAACCTACCAAGAATGGCAATCAGTACATGGATCTCACTATTAACAACAAGCCTGCTCGTGCAATGGTGGATACTGGAGCAACTCATAATTTCGTGATTGAGGCTGCCGCGAAGAGACTAGAATTGAAGCTTGCTCCAACCAACTCTCGCATCAAGACCGTAAATGCCGAGGTATAGAATGCTCGTGGGGTAGTTAATGGATTTGGTGTCAAATTGGGAACTTGGAAAGGTACGACAAACTTCACCGTAACCGCTATGATATCTTTGACATCATATTGGGGCAAGAGTTCTTTAGACATTGTCATACTTTGATCGACCCCTACCTCCAACATCTCTTGGTTATGGAGTGAGAAGGATCTTGTATGGTACCTACAATGACTATGCCACACGGATAGATCCAAGCGCAACTTTCAGCCATGCAAGTTGTCAAGGGGATCAATAAAGGGGAGCCGATGTTTGTGGCAACCATCGCAAGTTTGTAGAAAGACAAGAGTTTTCAAGAGATATTGCTGCCTTGCATAGAGAAGTTGCTTGAGGAAAACAAAGATGTCATGAGCGAGGAGTTCCTAAGAACTTGCCTCCTAGGCGAGAGGTGGGTCACAAGATTGAGTTGGAGCTAGGGGCTAAGCCACCTGCATTTGCCCTATATCGTATGTCACCGCCCGAGCTAGAGGAGCTCAGGAAACAATTGAAAGAGTTGCTAGATGCAGGTCACATTTGCCCATCAAAGGCACCTTTCAAGGCACCAGTATTGTTCCAAAAGAAAAAGGATGGATCGATGCGCTGGTGCATAGACTACCGAGCACTCTTAATAAGGTCACAGTGAAGAATAAGTACCTGATCCCGCTCATTGTTGACTTGTTCGATAGACTTGGGCAAGCCAAGTACTTTACCAAGGTGGATCTTCGCAAGGGCTACTACCAGGTTCGCATTGCATAAGGGGATGAGCCGAAGACAGCATATGTGACGAGATATGGAGCTTTTGAGTGGTTGGTGATGCCTTTCGGCTTAACTAATGCACTGGCCACATTTTGCACTCTTATGAACAAGATTTTCCATCCCTACCTTGATCAGTTCGTGGTAGTCTACCTAGACAACATAGTCATCTACAGCAACACCTTGGAGGAGCACATGGAGCACTTAAGAAATGTTTTCCAAGTCTTGCGGGAGAACGAGCTATACATCAAGAGGGAGAAATGTGAGTTTGCACAATCAAAGGTGCACTTCTTAGGCCATGTTATTAGCAATGGCGAGCTATGCATGGACGAGGCTAAGGTACGTGCTATCCAGGAGTGGGAAGCACCTATAAAGGTAACTGAGTTGAGATCCTTCCTTGGCCTTGTTAACTACTATCGTCGGTTCATCAGTGGCTACTCAGCAAAAGCCGCACCATTGACTGAGTTGCTAAAGAAGAACAAGCCATGGGTCTGGACGGAGCATTGTCAAATGGCATTTGAAGGCCTTAAGGCAGCTGTAACAGAGGAGCCAGTCTTGGCATTACCTGACTTTTCCAAGACATTTGAGGTGCATACATATGCCTCAGATTTTGCCATTGGGGGTGTCTTGATGCAAGATAAGCATCCCATAGTATTTGAGAGCCGCAAGTTAAATGAAACGGAGCGGCATTAAACGGTGCAAGAGAAGGAGATGACTGCCATTGTGCATTGCCTTCGTACATGCCGACATTATTTGCTCAGGTCGAGGTTCGTGGTCAAGACCGACAATGTAGCTACTAGCTACTTTCAGACGCAGAAGAAGCTCACACCAAAACAGGCTAGGTGGCAGGATTTCTTAGCCGAATTTGATTATGTGTTGGAGTATAAGCCGGGCAAAGGTAACGTTGTAGCTGATGCCTTAAGCCGGAAAGCCGAACTTGCTGCAATCACTTCAACAAGATGGAACATTCGTGAGGCTATAAAAGAAGGAATACAGCATGATCCAGCAGCCAAACAACTTATCGAGTTAGCCAACCATGGAATACGAGACATTTTTGGGTCGAAGACGGCCTACTGCTTACCACAGGTCAGCGGGTCTACGTGCCTAAGTTTGGAGACATTAGACGGCGGATCATAAGGGAGAGTCATGACACAATGTGGGCTGGTCATCCAGGCCAACGTCGCACTAGGGCCTTGGTTGAGTCAGTCTACTATTGGCCATACATGCGAGATGACATAGAGTGTTATGTGCAAACTTGTCTTATCTGTCAACAAGACAAGGTTGAGCAACAAAAACCCGAAGGACTTTTGGAGCCATTACCAGTTGCAGGACGTCCATGGAAGAGCGTGACTATGGACTTTATCACTTGCTTACCGAAGTCCGACGATTATGGTACTATTATGATGGTGGTGGATAGATTTTCCAAATATGCCACCTTCATGCCCGCCTCACCTGGTTGCACTACCAAGGAAGCCACCAAACTATTCTTTAAGAACGTGGTGAAGTATTGGGGCTTACCAAGGCATATTATCAGTGATCGAGACCCCCGTTTTACTGAAAACTTTTGAAGAGAGTTATTCGACATACTTGGCACGGAACTGCACTTTTCCACTAGTTTCCACCCACAGACGGATAGACAAACGGAACGGGTCAATGCCTTACTAGAATGCTACTTGAGGCATTATGTAAGCGCGCATCAGAAAGATTAGGCAAGGCTCCTAGACATCGCCCAATTCTCTTATAACTTGCAGCGGAGTGAGTCCACGGGGCGGACACCATTTGAGCTAGCCACATGCCAACAACCACAAACTCCACATTCATTACCAGCCGTGTTCGAGGGAAAGAGTTTGGGGGCTTATCATATGGCCAAAGGATGGGAGGAGCAGCTTGACACTGCTAAGTCCTACTTGAATAAGGCAGCTAAGAAGAGGAAGAAGTTTGCGGACCGTAAGCGATATCCCACGGACTATAGAGTTGGGGACATGGTCATGGTAAAGTTTAACCCAAGACAGTTCAAGGCACTACGGGGCATGCATCAGAATCTGATTCGCAAGTATGAGGGGCCATTTAAGATCGTCGCTAAGGTAGGTAATATCTCATACAAGATTGACATGCCATCGTATCTTAATATCTACCCCGTCTTCCATGCCAGCATGCTTAAGCCATATCATGAAGATAAGGATGACCCGAGCAAGGGCCAATCAAGTCGAGCGCCTATGACTATCACCTCCTCACAAGATAGGGAAATTGAGGCTATCATGGATTACCAGGCCAGGCGAAAACAAGGGCAAAAAGCCACCGCTATGTTTCTCGTCCATTGGAAGGGGCAATCACCGGAGGAGGCCATATGGGAACAGTATGAAGACTTATGGAAATTCAAAAATAACATCCGCGAGTTTATGCAGCAGCATTGCGCCGCGGTCGTCGCAAAATTAGGTGGGGGAGAGTGTGATGACCTGCCATGTCATCATGCCACATAGGTGCCATTTTGCATATATTAAAGCCATGTGGAAGCTTACATAGGAGGAAGACTAGCATTTGTGAGAAGATTCTAGAAAAGTATGGACATTTCCTTTGAAAGACCCTAGGTCCCTATGGATTTGCTAGGAAAGTCCTTGGAATCTTCTAGGATTGTAGAGAATTCTAGAGAAAGCCCTTATCTTGTAAATATTAAGGACTTGTGTAACAATTAATATTTACAAGATAAGCCCCTAGGAGACTAGTATATAAAGGGGGCCATCCATTTGTACTTCAGCAAGCAAACAATTCAACTTCTCTCTAATACAAAGCTTTCTTTAGTAATTCTCTTATATTCTTTCTACCATTCTCTTAGCGATCTTGAGTGTAGTAAGGCTGACTTGGCATAGCAAGAACATGAGCAAGTTGTGCAATATCGTGAGCAAGTTGTCAAGTGCCGCACGTGTACTTAGTTAACGACTAAGGACGTGACACATAAGTCCAAAAAGTATGTGAGAGTATTTATTTTGTCCTGAAAATTTAAACTAAATATTTAATTTCAGGATAATTCAGGACATTTTAATCCCGACGAATTAAACTGAACAACTAGAATTAAGGACATATTGGCTAATTCCTAAATAGTAATCTCGTATAATAGCTATTTGGTGTCATTTCTACGAGTTTTTGAGAGTCAAATATATTCAATTTTTAGAGAAATTTACACAGAATACAACTTATTTAAAACTTATTTAAATAAGTTACAATTACTTTCAGAAAATTATATACATACAATTTGTTTTAAAATCTACAACTCTTCACATCCTTAATATCTTTCTATTCAGATTTTCTCACCCAAAACATATCCTTATATCTCTCTCTTGAGATTCTCTCTCACCTGAAATATAGCTATCCGTATTGATTTTTCCTCAATTTCTCTATTATAGAATTCGAGTATATCCCAAGCCTCTTCCCCCTTATTAAAATATATCTCATGTATACTTATAATAAATATAGTATATATGAAAATGGTATATAGATATATAATACAACATACCTTCATTGTATAGTCCACTTTAGTTCATCTGATGTATACTACTAATAAATATTGTATACAATATACGATATAATATAAACTTATATGACATTGGTATAAGTATACGATACAATATACCTTTTATTGTATAATATTACTTTAGTTTATCAAATATATACTACTACTAAATACAGTATATAATACATTATATAATATAAACTTTTATATATATATATATATATATATATATATATATATATATATATATATATATATGTGCGCGCGCTGTTTCTTTTTTGGATAAATTTTATTTGAGGATATTTCTTTGGAAAAGAGAATTTGATAAAGAATTAATTGTTTGTGGAGAATGTGGTGGAGAAGGAGAATACAAATGAAGGTGAACTTTTCATATTTATTATTTATATGTATTTATGTAAACTTCCCTTCATTTTAGGTATTTTCTTTTTGACTGCGTAACATGAATCAAGCCCAAGCAGTTGCCTAACTTTGGGCCTCTGATTTGATTCCCAATCCAGTGTGTCTGGGCCTCTAAGAAAAATTCAGTAGCCTTTCGCGGGAAAAAGGTTTTAATAAACAAGAATATATATATATATATATATATATATATATATATATATAGTTTGGTCGTGGGGTAATCCATATGTAACAAAAGCAACAGACGCTCCCCTATGGAGGAGAAGAAGAGATTATTGTTCATCTCATGGAGTCCATCGGACCAGTGGCTGCCTGATATTTATTGTGAGCACGTGATTTTTGCCACACACAAAATGTTTTATAAAAATTTAAAAAATAATAATTATGCATTGCATTTAGGATTTGTTTTTATATTTTTAGGATTAAATTAGTAATTATTTATTTTATAAAATTGAAAAATCACGAAAATAGTTCATTTTTACACTTTTCTTAATCTTTAATCTTTAACTCTTAGAATTCAGTGTTATTATAATTTTTATAATTATTTAAGTAGTTTAAATTCACATTTAGGTAATTTAGAATTTTTAATTATTAGGATTCTTAGTTTTAAAAATAAAAGAGAAAATTAAAAACACAAGAAATTGAAAAAGAAAACAAAAGAGAGAAAAAAATCGGACTGGGCTGCTTTAAATTAAACAAGCCCAAATTGTAATGGATTGGAACCAGCCCAGACCCAATTCCCCTTAAACCTAAACGACGTCGTTTGGGTAAGTGGTTGGTCTGAACCGTTGATCTCAGATGATCCAACGGCTCACAACTCACCCCCCTTTGCCTATATAATTGTCCGAACCAACCCCCCACCCTCACTCTCATCGTCCCTAAACCCCTATCTGAAACCCTAATCCGCCGCCCCCATACCCCATTGAAAGCCATGGCGGCTCACCCCAAACCACCCCCAAATCCACCCAAAATCATACCCAAGAACTGTCGTCGTCCCCTCACCCCAAATCCCCACTCCATTCCAGCCAAAACCCCCTGAAATTCTTGCAATTTCATATCAAAAAACGAAACCCTAAAGTTTCAAAACCTTTAAAATCGAAGTTCTTGAGTCGATTTAAAGTCAAGATAGACTTTATCCATGTGTTCTTGACAAGAACACACGGTTAAGGTCAATCTTGGCTGAAAAATTAAAACTTCAAAGATGTTCAAGCCCACTAGTCCGAGGTATTTTCTTCATCTTTCTTTTTTATTTTTGTTTTCTGTTTCACTTTTTAGTGTTTCTCATCTTCTACCCCTTCTTTAGTTTTTCCAGTTTTAATTTTTTCAATTTCTGTCAAAATCCGTGTCTGCATATTAAAGATTTATGGTCTGTTTTCGTTTGGTTCTCTGTTGTTTGATGTCTGTTGGGCCTAAACCAGTCGAGTCTTCAAAACTCTGTGTTTGAATTGGGCTCCTGAAAATTAAAGCCCTAGAAGGAAAAGGGTCGGAATTGGGCTAAGTCATATTTCGAGTCGGGTCGACTCGACCCATGAGGTTTAACAAAGTAAAATCAGGATATTGAAGGGTTAATTTGGGTAATTAGATATGAAGGGAATCTGTCAGTAACAAACTAATAGATTAAGAAGCTTTAGGGGGTCCTAAAATGCAAATTAGATAAGTAAAATTAGGAAAAGCTGGGCTAAAAGAGATAATTTCAGAAGAAATAACTGAAATAGGACAGCTGTCCAGAAGTTTGTTAGGAAAGATGCTTTTTCTCACATGTACAACGAACAGATTTTTTCGATATATTCTCTGGTTTTTGCATACTGTCGGACACACAGAAGAGCATATTCAGAAAATTCCCTTATATACACACATTCTCATATTCATTCACTCACACACAATGGCAGTTTGAAAAAGAAAACTAAAGTTCTGAAAAAAAAAAAGAAAAAAAAACAGTAGACTTCTAAGTTATTGCTAAATCCTCTCTTGCATTTCTGGGTTTCGAAGGGTATCGAACTTTGGATTATTATTTGTTTGCTGCTGTTCTCCGTCAACTAGTAGCTGAGCTCCCAGTGTAGCTGTTCTCAGCTTTTATTTGGCTCTCTTATGATTTGTTTGCTGCTGTATAGGTATGTTCAAACATCTCTATAGCTTTAAATTGAAATCATGAGTGAAATTAAAATGTTAAGTGCCTAGTTCTATATAGTCAATATGTTTAATGGTTGAATCTGTTTGAATTCCTCTTCCTATCAATCTCTGAAATTGTGAATGTTGTAAATTTGGACTGATCGGTGTCAATGGATCATATATTAGTGGTTGTTTGGAGTTCTTTGCTGGTTTGTAATGAAATCTGAATTACTGCTGTAATATGTATTTGGTTTTCTTCACGACTCTGTTTGTTTTGCCAAATTTGTTACCTCAGCTTCCCTATTAGCTTCAATTTTTCTGTTTATTGTTGTTTATTTAACTGAAAATTTAATTGAAACTACTCATAAACTGATTCAGTAGCTACTGGTAATCATTTATCCTACTAAAGCATGCTAATGTTGCTACTGCTGTGATATAGAATACACAACATGCTGAAACACAGTGGTTTATTTGAATAAAACAGAACTGGAGTTAACATTTTCGAGTTTAATTAAAGCTAGGAAGAAGTGTTCATCTCACATCTTCCTGTTTTGATTATTGTATATTTACATCTAAAATCTGAAGAAGGAACAGGGAGAAAGCCATTGGTTATTGTGTTAATGTGTTATTCTGGAATTTGGACAGCTATTTTTCGTGAGTTTAAAGATTGAATTAGGAAGTTTTGTAATAATTTAGTTCATCAATTTTGTAATTAATCAATGAGTTTATAATTGTTACGTTAATCTGTTCAAATCGGTTGAAATTTTGTAATTAATTTATTCTTACTTACAATTGTATAAGTTGTATTAAATCTGATGAAGTTCATGCAAATGAGCATATGCTGAATTACCTTTTTCTGTGATGTTTGGGCTGCATTTGTAGCCCAGTTCTGAGAAG
Source organism: Nicotiana obtusifolia (assembly GCA_002018475.1). Classification (NCBI taxonomy): domain Eukaryota; kingdom Viridiplantae; phylum Streptophyta; class Magnoliopsida; order Solanales; family Solanaceae; genus Nicotiana; species Nicotiana obtusifolia. The sequence goes on along the minus strand of MCJB01000511.1, from coordinate 20,001 downwards.
ACAACTTTGTCTAAGGCTGGTTTTTTATCCTGACTTTAAGCTGGCCCATTTCGGTGGCATCCAGGCCCAAATCTTTAAGAGTTCCACCTGGAACTTGGTCAGCCCAATGTGGTCAAGTCTTGGCTAGATATCATGATTGATTTTGATTTTTGAACTATTAATTTGTTTATTTAAATTGATGAATGTGAATCTGATTATGTATTAGCTTAAGAATTTCGTTTCTGGCCTTTTGATGTGGCAACATTGTGCTAGTCTTGTTAGTTGGGCCGTCTGCTTTGGAAATTTAGTTGATAGAACTTTGGGTTAGGGTAACTTAATGGATAGTAGGCTGGCCCAATGCATAAAACCACAAACAGTCTAAGTAGTCAATAAATACGGTTCTAACAACTTTAGGTCCAAAAAATTTCTTTTAATGAATGGAGGTGAGCCATGTAATTAGCAATGATCGCCTATGGCCCTCTTAATAGTTAATTCAAAAGCAATTAATTCTTAAACGCCTTAAACTTTTGTAGCTTTCTTTTAGGCACGATTAATAAACATTGTGACTATGGGTACAATTTCCGTGACATAGTAACAATGCCAATTTTGAGGGTGCCTTTTAGGTGACTCGATTTTAACAACTTAAAAAAAAAAGGCTTTCGAAATAAAATTTCAAAATGCATGACCCTCATTAATCAATATTAAAATCCTTAGAAAACCGAGGTGTGCTATTCATTGAATTTCCATAGCCCTCGAAGACTTAAAAACGCGTAGTTACTTTAGGCGCGTTATTTTAATAATTCAATTTCCTAAACTTGGGTGCGCATTTATATGACCCAAATCCAAATCTCAACGTTAAATAAAATGTGTTACGGATTATGGGTGCATTTATGTGATGTGGTTCATGACATATTTTAAATAACGTTACAATTCTCCAGTAATTAACAAAAGCGGTTAAAGATAAAATGTACCATAGACTATAAAAATGTATTAAAATCAAATAATAAGCCGAATATAACAGTTGAGCGACCGTGCTAGAACCGCGGAATCCGAGGATGCCTAACACCTTCCCTCGGGTTAACAGAATTCCTTACTCAGAATTTCTGGTTCGCAGACTTCACAAGAAAAATCAAAATTTTCCTCGATTTGGGATTAAAAGTAAACCGGTGACTTAGGACACCAATCAAATATTTCAAGTGGCGACTCTGATAAAATTAAATAAATAATCCCATTTCGAATAATGTCACTTTAATTGGAAAAACTCCCTTATATACTACTCGGGATGTACGAAAGGAGGTGTGACATTTATAATCCCTTTCACTACAAGAAAATTTAGATCTATTTCTTGCCGAAATAATTTTGTTGACAATGATAGCGCCTTTTATTACTATTCATTAGGTTTCGAACCAGATAACAACAAGTACAAAATTTTGAGATTTACTTCTTATTATGCACCCAAGAGATACTAAGTGTACCCCATTCGTTATCTCTCATAGTGCACGAACGAGTTATATTAGCATCGATGGAGCTATCTATTCCAAGCCAAATTGGATTTTCTTTTATGATTTGAAGAAGAAGAGTTGGAGTCATATTGAAATCTAGGCGCTTGAAAATAGAGATGAGATTGTTGCTATCTATAGTTATGTAGATAGCCTCTCATCGTGTATTCTCACCCAACACTTTCGTTGCTCTCTGCAATTAAGCAGTTATGGTATTTGCCATTAGGATTTGTAGTCAGAATAAGTTTTCATGTTACTAGTTGAAACAGATTTTCGTACTATTGTGAATAGAGTAAGGGTAATTGGTAGCTTATTTTATATACGAGAAGAGTAGAGATTTCTGATATTTGCATAAAGATTTCAGAGATTTAGTAAAATATTTTCCTTCAAAACTTTATCTCAAGTATTGGTACTACAGCTCGTTTATTTTCAACTTTTTAGTCCTTTTGTATGCTTAAATCGTAGCCTTTCATAGTTGTAATATAAGTTTGTGCTATGTACACTGATAGCATAAGGAATTCTTATGCTATTTGATCAAGTAGATTATAATGATATATGATTCATATCAAGTTTGATATAATAATATATGTTATGACCGGCTAATTTGATAGTGTAAACCATGTTTACACTATTAGGGGTCGTTTGGTAAGACGTATTAGGGGAAAATAATATATGTATTAGTTTTAATACTATTTTTCAACCTATGTATAATTAATACATGTTGTAATGATCTCAAATCTATGTAATAGAAACCCAAATTCTCAATTGTACTAATAAGACTGAAGTTTACAATTCAAATACCAGAATTACAATAGGAATTGCACGAAGTAAAGTAACTACGGATAGATAGAAGAAGGGAGATGAGAAGCTTAGACTCAGAGCAAGGAGATGAGAGGAACAAACATTCTTTTCTTCCACAACCCCCCAAATCACAAACCACTACGCCTTTTATCATAACCGTTCTTACGCTCACAACTCAACCTGGGTCCCAAATTAATCTGGCCCAATTGCTTATTCTCGGCCCAATAGCTCTTCTCAGCCCAATAGCTACAGTTGTGACATTGGGCTGGGGATGATTCATAACAATACTCCCGTCCTTGATAAGAACCTTGTCCTCAAGGATCAAGTTAAGAATAGTGATACTCACGAGCTCCCAACCAACTATATCAATACTAAGGTGTTCTTTGTGCCTAGAGGAAAATAGAGGATCCAATGCACCTTTAGTAAACCAATCTAAACCTTGTCCTTTGGGGATCTCAGACTTTAGCAGTGTTATCAACTTGAGTGTCAACATAACTTGCCCTGCATATCGACATGATCTTGCTTGCCCTCTTCGCGAAGCAATTGGCCGAAATCGAAATGAGTGAACCAAGGCAAACTGTCCAGAAGCAAATCCCCATAAAAGCAACACGTGAAATGTGATCAGCAACTCATCAATTTGCCTCAAGCACTTTCTATCCTCTCCTTAGTTACCTTTATATCCTGCAGGATATTTTCTGTGGAGTAATGGCCATCAAGGATGATATTGTACAGCACCTCTTTTGGAATAAGCCCCTTGTTAGATATGTTTATCAACACCCACTCAATTTCATTATATTTAGTAAGTTTAAGCAAAATAAGTATCCTATACATGACAATTCTTGATGTTATAACATTTAATCTCATTGCTTTCTTCAAAATGAGTGCCTCATCCAAATTATCATTCTTGCAAAGCCCATGAATGAGGGTCTTATAAGAGATAATAGGAAGATTTGTACTTGTAATTGCCCTTACTCTTAGGCATTGTGTAGTTTCCACATAAAAGTCATTAGAAAGCTCTCTATGCTTGAATCCTCTTTGACCTTCTTCGATAAAGCTTATCAACCACCTCGACCACATACCTGAAAGCAATACGTGCGCTAATGTGTCAAAGGAATAAGGATGTTTGGCTAGCTCGTTGTTCATCATTAGAACTATGATGTCGCTGCCCTATCTTATTCATGGTTAGAAAACAACTACGCAAGTTTTGTGCAAATATAAAATAAATAGAATATTCAAGAGTATTACAGAAAATATGTGGGGAACCAAATGTTTGGTTTGAGGTGGCCACAAGATCTGCAATGGTGGAAGATGACCTCAAATTTTCAGCCGGTACCCATGTCAAGGCACTTGTTGGTGAGTGTAAGCGAAACTAAGAAAGTTCTACCACTTGTGAAACAAAATTGTCACATTTAACTGCCTTTAACGATATATCATTAATCTCTAAGCCAAAAATTATATTTTCAATTATTTTACTTATATAGAAATTCACATACCATTGTCGTCCGAGATCCCACACTTTAGTCATAGAGTAAACAGATGCAAATGAGCAAAACTTTCCAGTAGATTCTAGCAGTAGTAATGCCTTACTCTTCAAGTCCAGAAATTCTCCATACGCGCTGTGGAAATCGGTGTACCACCAGTCCATGGATCGCGGTCCCCCATGTCACGACCCGAATCCCAAACTCGATCGTGATGACGCCTCTCGTGAAGACAAGGCCAGCCAATTCGAAGCATAACTCATTTTAAGTAGTTAATTTAACAAGAGAACAACACAACACAGTTTAATAGCGGTCATTTGCGGAAAAACATAGTGAACCATCCCAACAACCGCCTGAAACCGGGGTGTCACAAAGTCATGAGCAACTAATGAAATCCTAGTAACAAGATTACTATTACAATATCTCTGGCACAATTGTTCGAAGAAAGTTGTCACACCTCTTTTCGTACACTCCCCGGGCAGGAAATGTATAAAAATAAGTTTTTCCAATTAAAGTGACATTTAATCGAAATGGGATTATTGAATTATTTTCAGAGTCGCCACTTGGAAATTTAAATTGGTGTTCCAAGTCACCGGTATCCCAGATCGAGGAAAAGTTTGACTCTCATAAAGACGTCTGCGAACCAGAAATTCTAAGTAAGGAATTCTGTTAACCCGCGGGAAGGTATTAGGCACCCTTGGGTTCCGTGGTTTTAACACGGTCGCTTTATTGTTATATCGGCTTATTATCTGCTTTTAAACCTGTTATCAGCCTACCGTGCATTTTACTTTATCCCGCTTTTAAAATTATTGAAGAATTGCAATGTTAATCAAAATATGTCACGAATCACGTCACATAAATGCACCCGTAATTTGTAACATCTTTTAATTAAACATCGGAAATTTTGATTTGGGTCACATAAATGCGCACCCGAGTTTTTGGGAAATTCAATTATTAAAATAACGCGCCTAAAGCAGCTACGCGTTTTTAACTTTTCGAGGGCCATGAAATTTGCTAAATAGCGCGCCTCGATTTTCTAAGGATTTTAATAATGAGGGCCATGTATTTGTTGATTTTTGTTTTGCATGGCACACCTCGAATTATTTAAAAAGCCTTTACTATTTAAATTATTAAAATCGGGTCGCCTAAAAGGCACCCCCGAAGTTCGTATTGTCACTATGTCACGGGAACCGTACCCATAGTGGCAACACAATTAATCGTGTCTAGAAACGAGTTGCTAAAAATTGAGATCTCGGAACCTACTTATTCTAATTTGACTTTTATTAATTAAGAGGGCCATTGGTGGTCGTTATTAATTGTATGGCACGCCTCTGTTACACTAAAGTAACTTTTAATATTAAAAAGTCATTGCTAAGAAATGATAAAGGTGATCACGATCAATTGATTTCTAATAAGGGAATAGGGTCCGATAACAGTTATTTAGTATGGGGTCATTTGCATATATAAACATAAACTGTGCCAACTAAATAAGTTTAATCCTCAAGGCTAACCTTAAAAAGCAAAAGGTCAATTAGGAACACAACTGCCAGCTACTTTAAAGATAAATGCAATTTTGCAATTTATTTCAACATCATTTCTGCCATAACCATCCAAATAAATCAGACAACAGCAACATAACGCAAACATAGCCACAGCAACATCGCCACAGAAACAATCCATATTTGGAAGTCGATTACAATCCACATTTACAATGATGCTAGAACAATAGGCTTAAAATAAAATCATATGCATGCCTTATATAACTTTAGTAAACTGAACATCATCCGGACTTCTTACTTAATGATGCTTTCGAAACAGTAAATCCTACAACAGGCAGATCGTTATAACTATGGCTGAGCTTCAAAAAAAACCGCATCACATTACAAATGCTGTTTCTCACATACGACCTTATTTCTATTAATATTAGTTAAATGACAGCTTTTTTTTAGTTAAACATTCGTATTTCTTCTCAAGAGTCCTGACGACTAAAGTAACAGAAACAAGGTTACCAGCAATGTCAATTGAACAATCATCATATTACGCCCGACAATGGATGAACTAATGACGAAGTGTATTCATTAACAGAGAGACAGAAGAAGAGACTTGACCACGTAAAGGTCATATATGAAATGAATAACAAAATTAACTAAAATCCACACTGAACAATACAGAATCATTGAATAAACTTGCTATCTAAAGACAGCAAACAATTATCAGGATTCGACTCAATCACTTAATGAATTAGCACAAGCGAACCAGCAAAACAGGAACAATAGCACAAACGTGCGCATCGATTAAACAGATTTGAGTAATAAGCATTCGTTACATTGCTTAAACAAAGCGAGTTTGAGCATACCTATGTAGCCAAGGAACAGCTCCTAACGAGACAGCGGACAACAGAAAGACAGCAGCAGCAAACGAGCAATCCCCGCGACTCCGATTACTTCAACAAACAAACGATCAATTTAATTTTTCAGACTTCAGAACCTCTGGTTCCACTCAAATTTTCAGACCTCCAAGTTTCTGCTCTCGAAATGACCTCTCTATTTTTGCTCTCTCTTTTTCCTCTCACTTTGTAGCTCTCTGTTTTTTACTCTATCTCCTTTTTTCCATCCTCCCAGACTCAGACCTCTCTCTGTATTATATAGGAGACCAAAAACAGACCCTCCCTCTTCTTACTTTTCTTTTTATTTTTTTATTTATTTTTTTTTTATTAAGAAAACCAAATCATTTCAATTGATCCGTCCACCCCCCTCCCCTTTGATTTCTGACAAACTATTAAAAGCCAAATCCCAACAGAAATCTGTTGGGATCTTCTTAAAGTTACCCCTTCCCCCTTTAAGTATTTTTATTTATACTTACCCCCCTCTAGTTGTCTATAACCCCTTTAAATAATAACCAATTAATAAACTAGCCTTTTTCCTAATTTACGGACTAGCCCGTAAAAACGAAAAATGGCCATTTTTGTAAGACCCCAAAAATCCGAAAATTACAACTAATTAAAAGAAAGGAGTAGAAGATGAACCCTAGAAAATACCCTAAAAATTAAAATAAAACGGAAATGATTAATTACCTTGAACCATCTTCTGAACTTTGATGATTTTGTGACAAAAACAAAGTTTAAACCGTGTGTTCTTGTCAAGAACACACGGTTAAAACTTATTTTTGTTCAAAACTCGATTTTAATCCTTAAAGTTCCGATTTTTACATGAGCTCCTCGGTTTTTTTGAGTTTTAGGTGGATAAAGGGGTCGATTGAAGTGGGGGAAGGTGACGGGGTGAGTTAAGGATGATTGGGAACGGATTTTGGCCGGAATGGTGGTCGGAAAATGGGCCGGCGACGGGTGCTAGGTTGGGGCGGCTAGGGTTTCTGCTAAGGGGGCGTTTGGACAGAAGAAAAAATAAAAATGGGGTAGGGTTTGATTAAGAGGGTTATATATGAGGTGGGGTGAATTATGGACCGTTGATCTTGTTGAGATCAACGGTCCGGATGTAATCGGACCTAAGGGTGCAATGACCTGGGCTTTTTTTAACCGGATTGGGCCTATTGAATTCGGATTGGGCTTGGTTTGTTTTAAAACAACCAGCCCAGTCCATTTTTTTTTTTACTTTCTTCTTTTAATTAATTAGTTAATTAATAGTAATAATTTTTATGGCTATATTATTTAGTAATTAAAATCCTAATCTACCCAAATGTAAATTTAAACTAAATTAGCTATTTGTAAAATTAAAATAATGCTAGTTTCTAAGAATTAAACAATAAAACTAATAAAGTATACAATAAACTATTTTTATGATTTTCCAATTTTGTAAAACAATTACTAATTCAATCTAAAAATGTGAAAACAAATCCTAAATGCCATGCATAATAATTTTTAGTATTTTCGTGAATTAATTAACTAACAATTGAGCAATTAAGAACCTAATAAAATCCTAAAATGACTAATAATTAATTAAAAATTACTTAATAATTTTTATAAAGGTATTTCGGGTATGGTAAAAATCACGTGCTCACAACTCTTAGGGGTCGTTTGGTACGAACACAAGTAATGCAGGGATTAGTAATGCAGGGATTAGTAGGGATTAGTAATGCAGGGATTAGTAATGCTGGAATTATTTTTTATGAAGTGTTTGGTTCATTGTATTAAAAATTAATTATGCAATGTATAATCTAAATTTGTGTTTGGTTTAAAACTATATAAAATATTCTTTACAATTATACCCTTGATTTAATAATTTTAAGTCTTATCCATGTATAGCTAATCCAAGGATTAGTAATCCCTTACTTTCCTTGGTATTAGTTAATCCCTCATATGAGGGATAACTAATCCATGTATTAGGTAGGAGTAAATTGAATTGACCAACCAAATATGGTATTGGACGGATTAAATTTTTATACGGGGATTATTTTACCTAATACGGCCTACCAAACGACCCCTTAAGGTTTAGAAGTGGACTAATTAACATCACACCCAGTTTGCAAAAAACAGCCAATAACGTAATGAACAATCATATCTTGAATTTCACACTACTAAGGATATCCTAAAAAACAAACTAACCGATGTAATCTCAAACGCAATCAGCAATTCTATAAAGGTAATTACATTACACAGTTTACATCAATAGAGCCCTTTTTTGCAACAATCATGAGCCATTTGACATAGCTTATCTGTGAGCATAACTATAGAGTCTACGGGTGCAGCCATTAGTCAGATTTTAAGGCGAATAGTACTATTTTCCAGTGTGACCGGTATCCAGATTTACATTAAATGTAATGTTATTAGATTAGCTAATTGGACAGAATTGATTGCAATCCGAATTTCTACTGTTAACATTGTCGCTAAAATAACAGCTAGCAACTAAAACACTCCTGTATACCAAAGAGGTGGTAATGTTGATAGCGTCATTACTAGACTAATGCTTAAAACAAAAACTAACAGCAATAAAAGGCTATTAACCGTTTACATACAGCTTTGAAATAGAAACAACATTAGATACACCAGCGATAGTAAACAGCTACAAACAATCTACATATGGCCTTAAAGCAGAATCCCAATCAGTCATGGATACAAGCATAGACAATTCTCAATCATGAGTGAACAAGCTGGGCAGAACAATAGAAGATCTCGAGGAACAGGAACATGTAAGATAACAGTTAATCGATGACACAAAAGTTGATTATCAGTCTATAATGAAAATAAGCAAAATAAAGCAAATGCAGAATATCAGTAATGAACGGTAATATGCACAGTGAACGTCATTCAGCGGTATAGAAATAGTTATTAATTAGGGACGAGCAGATTTAAACGGAACGGACAAACATGAATCAGCGAGATTCAATTCCATTATTTAACGAACTAAACAGAAAAGAACCAAGAAAGCACTAATAGTAAACGAGCGATGGTTATCAATAAAGAACAGCAACATAAGAGATGCGTGTCGATTTACAAATTTGAACAATACACTTAATCATTTTTGCTTGTGATACGATTTATAATTATGAGGTACTCGAGCGTACATATAAAACCGCGACCAAACTTATCGACGTAAAACAGCGACGACAAGCAACCCCAGCAACAGCAGTCAATCCACAGTTGTTTCCCCAATCGATTTTCTTTTGCTACCCAAGAACAGCAAAGCAGACTCTTAGTTCCTTCCCACCAGTTCTAGAAATTCTTTTGAATGTTGATGTGCTTCTTAATTTTTCTGTTTTTTTATATCCGATCCTCCCTTCTCCAGTGTTACTCTCTCTCTCTCTTATTACTGTCTCCCTCTCGAGCTCTATCTCCCCTCCCCCAAAACAGACCTTCCCCTCTTTTATATCCAAACCGTAACA
>MCJB01000510.1:32634-44651 GCA_002018475.1 Nicotiana obtusifolia | reverse complement strand
TATATATATATATATATATATATATATATATATATATATATATATATATATATATATATATATATATATATATATGACCTTTTGGTAACCTAAATTTCTACTACTGCACTCGAGGAAATAAGCAGGTTGCAACTTAAACGATTTCCGAGAAGTTTTTTTAGGAGGAGATTTCTAACAGTCACGTTGGAGCGACGTCTGGGACTATGATGATGTGCATGGCGGCTTTGGTTTTGAGATAGAAACGAAGGAGGAACGTCTCTGCTGGACTTTGCTAGAGCATTTGATTTTGTGTTAGCAAACTCGAGTTTCTCGAAGAAGAGGGAGCACTTGGTCATCTTCCGAAGTTCGGTAGCCGAGACTCAAATTGATTATTTACTCTGCAGGAAGTCCGATAGAGGTCTTTGCATGGACTGCAAGGTCATCCCGAGTGAGAACCTCTCGACCCTTCATAGACTCCTGGTCATGGACCTTGAGATCACGGGGAAGAGGAGGAAGAGGGCGATGTATAGCCAACATAGAATAAAGTGGGGAGCCTTGCCGGAAGCAAAAGCTCAGGAGTTGGGGGTCAAGCTGGTGACTATGGGGGATGGAGGAGTAGTGAGGACGCAATCGCTATGTGGACCACGACTGCGTTGTGCATTAGGGAAGTCGCGAGAGAGGTATTATGGGTCTCAAAGGGTTACTCTGGTGGTCACAAGGGAGACTGGTGGTGGAATGGAGAGGTGCAAGAAAAAGTAGAAACCAAGAAAGCAGCGTATCTGAAGCTAGTGGAAAGTGTTGACGAGGAGGAGAAGAGGGCGAATAGGGAGCATTATAAGTTGGCTAAGAAAGAGGCAAAGCTAGCAGTTATGGCGGCAAAGACTGCAACTTTTAGTCGTTTGTATGAGGAACTCGAGGGCTGAGGTGGGGATAAGAGGTTGTTCAGGTTAGCCAAGGCGCATGACTTGGACCAAGTGAAGTGCATCAAGGATGAAGAAGGTAGAGTTTTGTTGGATGAGGGGTTATCCATCGAAGATGGCAAACCTACTTTCATAGTCTCTTGAACAAGGAGAGGGACAAGAGCATTGTACTGGGTGATTTGGAACTCTCCGGAAGTCGTTATGACTTTGGGTATTGTAGGCAGATTAGAGTTGATGAAGTTGAGGGGGCTATGCGTAAGATAAACAGGGACAAAGCGACCGGCCTGAATAAAATGCCGGTGGAGTTTTGGAAGAATGCGGGCAAGACAGGCCTGGAGTGGCTCACTAGGTTATTTATTGTCATTTTTAGAACGAAGAAGATACCCGAAGAGTGAAGGTGGAGCACGATGGTTCCTATATACAAGAACAAGGATAATATCCAAAATTGCAATAACTATCGGGGTATCAAGCTGCTTAGCCATACTATGAAAATCTGGGAGAGAGTGATAGAGCTAAGAGTGAGGAGGAGTGTGACTATTTTCAAGAACCAGTTTGGGTTTATGCCAAGGCGTTCGACATCCACCTTGTTAGGAGATTGATGGAGCAGTATAGGGAGAGAAAGAAGGACTTGCATATGGTGTTCATCAACTTAGAAAAGGCATACGATAAAGTTCCGAGGGAGGTTTTGTGGAGATATTTGGAGGTTCGAGGTGTACCTCTTGCCTACGTTAGGTTGATTAAGGACATGTATGATGGAGTAAAGACCCGAGTGAGGACAGTGGGTGGGGACTCGGACCATTTTCCGATTATGATGGGGTTGCATCAAGGGTCGGCACTCAGCCTGTTTTTGTTTGCTCTGGTGATAGACGTACTGACGCGCCACATCCAAGGGGAGGTGCCGTGGTGCATGCTATTTGCATATGGTATTGTATTGATTGACGAGACGCGAGACAGTGTGAACGCGCAATTAGAGGTTTGGAGGCAGACCCTGGAATCTAAAGGTTTCAAGTTGAGCAGGACCAAGACAGAATACTTGGAGTGTAAGTTCAATGGCGAGACTCAGGGAGGGGTAGGGAAGGTGAGGCTGGACTCGCAGGTCATCCCTAGGAGAGGGAGTTTTAAGTACCTTGGATCTCTTATTCAAGGGGATGGGGAAATTGATGAAGATGTCACACATCGTATTGGGGTGGGATGGATGAAATGGAGACTCGTTTCCAGTGTTTTGTGTGACAAGAAAGTGCCACCGATACTTAAGGGTAAGTTCTACAGAGTGGTGGTCAGACCAATGATATTATATAGGGCTGAGTGTTGGCTAGTCAAGATCGTTCATGTCCAGAAGATGAAGGTAGCAGAGATGAGGATGTTGAGATGGATATGCGGGCACACCAGGTTAGATAGGATGAAAAATGAGGTTATTCGCGACAAGGTGGGTGTAGCCCCTATTGAGAAGAAAATGCGGGAAGCGCGGCTTAGGTGGTTTGGTCATGTGAGGAGGAGGAGCACTGATGCTCCGATGAGGAGGTATGAGAGATTGACATTTGAGGGCCTACGGAGAGGTAGAGATAGGCCAAAGAAGAGGTGGGGAGAGGTGATTAGGCAAGACATTGCCCAGCTTCAGCTACCGAGGACATGACTCTTGATAGGAAGGTATGGAGGTCGAGGATTAGTGTAGTAGAGTAAGTAGTCTAGAGTGTTCATAACAGTAGTATTGGCATGCGGTCTCGCTTTCTGTTCGTAGTAGGTTTTTATGACTAGCCGTTATTTTCTTTCATTGTTGATCACCTTACTGCCTTATTTTTTTATTCTTCTTGTATATGGCTTTTTGGTACTGTCCCTTCTTGTTTATATTTTCATTAATGTGGTGCTTATGCTTTCCTGAACCGAGGGTCTATTGGAAACAGTTTCTCTATCCTCACAAGGTAGGAGTTAAAGCCTGCGTACACACTACCCTCTTCAGACCTCACAATGTGGATAATACTTGGTATGTTGTTGTTGTTGCAACTTAAACGATTTAATTAACATGTTTTGATTGTCAAGCACGACATGACATATCTTTAGTTTACTGATGATATAACTGTGATAGAAGGATGTGGAAATCAAGGATTGGAGTAGTAGGTTAATAAGTAGTCGAGTGTATTTCTTTTTCAAATTTGTATTTCATTTCCTTACATGTAGTATTAGTGTTATTCTCTATTTTCTATTCTTAGGTTTCTATTAATCTTTGTTGTTTCTTTTGCTTTGGTTATATTATTTTTCTGGTTGTTGTTGTTGTTTCTCTTTCTATATTTCTTTCTCATAATTGTTGTGATTATGCTATTCTTAAGTCGAGGGTCTATCAAAAATAACATCTCTACCTTCAAAAGGTAAGAATAAGGTTTGCGTACACACCCAGTTGTGGGATTACATGGGTGTGTTGTAGTTTTTTTGATTGTCAACCATTTAAAACAAAGTCAAGGGCAATTATGGAATTGAACATCAAATTTGTGCATTTAGTTGTTGTTCTCAACGTTGTATTTGTTAAACGTTTGACGAATAAATAAAATCTTGTTCAAGAAACATGAACGAGACAAATTTCCATAAAGAATGTGATACAACTTTTTATGTACACTAGTGTGTAGGGGTGTAGTTGGTTCGGATTTTTTAATTATCAAATTAAATTAATGGTGTCGGGTTTTTAAATTTATAAATTAAACTAAAACAATAAAGTCGGATTTTACAATCTCTGTTTTTCTCGAGTTTTTTGGATTTTTTGGGGTTTTCGGGTTTTTTCTGGTAAAGTCTTCATAGCATAAAATATGTTACTTGTGCTCCAAATATTTCTTAAGTCCTAGTAAAATATAACTATATAATGTATTTTTCAAGAAACTAACACAATAATATGAGATAAGTCATAGCATTATACTAAAATATTCAATAACAAAGATAAAATAATAAAATTACATAAAACAAATATTGCTAATTAATAAGCCATAATAAAAATTAACATAATCTAAAAAATACTATATAGGTCATGCTAAAATCAGTATAGCTAATAAATACTAATATTAATTACATAACTATGCACTAAAGAAAAAGATAAACTAATTTATGCATTTTCATTATAAACTAATGTAAAACTAAAATAATTATCCAACACTATCGTCATTCCTAGTATTGAATTGAATTTCTTTTGTTAGCATTAGTATTGATTTGAACTTTGTTTGAGTTACTACATTTATGGGCTTTAAAATTTATTTACCCATTCAAGAATGTTAAGTCTAAACTTGAAATAATACGTTAAAAGATAAAACTGTAAAAAATTTAAGAAATATTTATAAATTATATTAAAATAAATATTTATATATATATATATATATTAAATATTTTTAATATTATAAATGTACTATCGGGTTGGTTTGGTTTCGGTTTGACTTTGTTTTGTTAAAACCAAACCAAACCAATTACGGTCAGATTTTATTTCACAATACCAAACCAAATCAAACCAAACCATATTGAGTTTTTATTCGGTTTGACTCGAATTATCGGTTTGGTGCGGTTTATCGGTTTTTTTGTACATCCCCACTTGTGTGTGCGTTTGTGTTTTTTGCATAGCTGGCGGATTCAATTCGGGGCCCAACTTTTAACCCTTTCACGTTCATATTAGAAATGGCGACCACCCTTCTCTTTGTTTAGAGCCCGGTTTGGAAAGCCACCTACAAATTAGATTTGGGTGTAATAAGTGTAATTACACAGTTTAATATGTTTTTCTGTCCAAGTAATTACTTGGTCAGCATAGAATTAGGTATAATTACACTCGTCAATTCTCAAGGGAAGGTGAGTCCATCCTTGAGATGGGGGACCGCATTTAGAACTCGGACAACAGCTACACAACCACAAATACGAATGATAAGAAAGGAAATGAAGAAAAATTGACACTTAAAGAAAGGCTACACTTACGAGATGTATTCCACTTCTCGGGGAATTGAATGAACTCAGGAGGGATCAAATCTTCGGTTTTCACCCGAACGAAGTGCCCCTGCCAGCCTCAGTCTCTATCCTCGTCAATGCTCGAAAAAGGGGCCTTGCTGGCCCGGCGAGTAAGCTTGATTAATCCCCCTCGGAAAATTTGGGAACTACATAGACGGAGCAGGTGGTCGAGGGTGAACTGGCATGGCTTGGTGTTATTCGCAAAATAACGGAGAAAGATTACGATCCTCCAAAGAGATAGGTGAATTTTCCCCAAGCACACCTCGTATCTCTTGCAAATATCTAAAACGACTGGGTCTACTGAGCCCAGTGTGAATGGATAAATGTAAACACTTGAATATCCCTTCCCATGGGTAGTTATATCGTCTTCAAGCCCGGGGACTGCCACATCCTTATCTCCCTAGTTACGGTCCTCTCGGACAGTGGGGAGTGTATCTTCGGTGATGGAGCATATATATCTCGATGCCCATTCACCTCGGTCTTGTTTGGACGAGGCCTTCTCGACCTTGAAGTCGTCCGCAATTGAACAACCCCCGAGAATAAAGCTTTCAAGAGGGCTCGAGGGCCGGTTCGGTAAAACCGGCGCTAGTAAGCACCCCGATTTTCCAGTGGGGCAAACAAAGTGAGGACATAACTACAAGGAATCCGAGCCGAAGTTAGGAACTTTTCATACCAAGGCCGAGCAAAGCACCTACCCCCCAGAGCCATTGAGACAATGTCCCAGGTCCGGTTCAGGCTCCAAGAACTCAGAAGGCATAATCAAACGGTTGTACTCGACTAACAAAGGGCCGTGATATCCGCGTTCGGCCGGATATCACGACATGGATCTCAACCCATGTTGACAGCGGATCTGTGATTAACGAAAATTAAGATTTTTACCTTTCTTAAAATTGTACTTAGGATGGAACTCATCTATTATATAAAGGAGATAATTTTTATTCATGAGGAACATGGTAACACGCATACCAAGGCAATATACATTTAGTTTCTCTGCTTCCAAAAGTTACTCAAAGTTCTTATTTTTGCTCATAGTTCTTCATAAATATTTGGCTCTGACCCAAAGGCAGGCTAATTGTTAAGCTCATAACCGAGCCCGAATTCAATATTAAGCGTAGCTGGCACATTGAACCATGTCTATCAATGGTGAAAGATATCCCTAAAGTGAGGGCCCCGAAGATAGTATTTCTCAACTATCGATCGACGTGACAATCATGCCTACTTGACAACGCCTTTTTGATTCAATCTCCCAATAAACGAAAAAGGATTTTTAGTTACACGAAAGCTGTGCTCGATGCTCTTTTTCCTATTCCACTGCACTAAGCGATCTTTCTCTTTCTTACAGGATGAGCTTTCTTTCTTGATGGGGACTAAGAAAAAGAGACGAATAAAGGTGCATAGCTGTCTTTTCAAGAATAGTGGAGTATAGAATAAGAGGTTTTCAAGACAAAAGAGAATTTGCTGGAACTATGGACAAGGATATTTTACTCAATTCCCCTCTTACTATTTTAAAAAGCGAAAGAAAATAAAATTTCACAAGTGACCAAGTATGCGATCTATCTGTGCAGGTTTCCTAACAACACCAATAAAAAGTAAAATACAAATAAAGAAGGATCAATTTGGGGTGGTGCTTGTATCTGATCCTAGAAAACGTGTGGGACTGAGCCTTCCGAATGAGAAAGAAGAAAAGTGCTTAGTTTCGTTGGAAAAATCAACGCAAAGATCCCCCATCTCCAGTATCAATATTTTGGCTGCTCAAGCCGGTATAGGTACAGAAGTGGCTACAACGGAGTGCCCGTCCATTCTTTTCAAGCTTGATCCTTTCCTTAGATTCGTTACCTTGTTCGACTGAACTCGTTGGTTCTGCGCTCTATTCGGTCGTAACCCGGTGCGAGAACCCTCTCTCATAGATTCCCTTCACCAAGTCATCGCCAGCAATCAGCTCTTATCCCTTGGTGTCAAAGCTGCTAGTACCAGGTGAACTCATTTTGGCCAAAGTGGAAGAGAAGAAAATGGTAGAGAGATTTGGCATGGTGCTGGTCATATAGAACACCAACACATAGAAAAAACGCTAAAGAAACCAGTCTATGACTTGACATCGGTAGAATGCTACCTCCAATTCCCTGTATATAGAACACATAAAGGGGGAGAGTCACAAGTTGATATCTCGAACATAATCTTGTTGTTGGTAATGGCCTTGGCAAATGACTTTAGATGTATATTAAGGTCGGCTTCATGAAAGCACGAAAGGAAGCAAGTTTAGGATCACTCCACCATTTTCTTTCTATTCTATAACAGAGGGTCCACGTTAAAATGGGCTCACAGACTACTTCAGGACTGGAGTGAAGAGCCACAAAAGCACCTGTCAGGAACTGTTAAAAAAAGATCGCGCCAAAATGGATCCTTCTTTTACTCTTTTGTTTAATCTTAGTTTCTTGTAGTCGGCCCGTAATGCCTCCCTTCATTTGCTTGCCTCCTTTCAGCTAAGAATGCCTAGTACCTAGTATTTAGCGAATGAAAGAAGCGAAGGTAAGAGTCAACATACGTCGTGGAGAAGAGCTTACTTATGAGCAAAATTACTAGTTTGGCTATTTATTCTAATTTTTAATTTGCTCATCTAAATTTATTAATTGTTTGTATTGAATTAGTCCACGTATCCTTAAAATTGCATATAAATTCAATTGTTATCCATTTTTAAGGGTAAACAAATATGATGGGCATAATCATAATATAAGCATAGGTTATGTATGAGCTCAACCCTTACTATATCTTCGTTAAAAGAAACATTAGAGGAAAAACTTTGAAACCTATAACGAGTGGAAAAACGCAGACATAAACATAACTACGAAAGGCCCTTGTGAGATCTTAGGGGTCGTTTGTTAGGGTGTATAAGAATAATGGTGAATATGGTGTATTAGTAATGCTGGCATTAGTTATGCTTGCCTTAGTTATGCTGATATATTTCGTATCCATTGTTTGGTCTGATATATTAAAGCATTGCACAATTTTTAAAAGAATTATTTCTTTACAAAAATACCCTAATAATTAGTCCATCACATTATGTTTTTTAAAAGAAACATATGTTGAGGAATGTTTTTATATGAACAAGGTTTTAAAAAAATTACTTGATTTGTCTGCCTATATTGTAGTATAGAACTAAATATTTATTTATAATAAAAAATAAGCTAAGTATTTATTTATTTACTAGAGATATAATTTTGTTTTCCACTTTCTTGGATTATTTCAAACTTGCATTAATATAATATCATATTTTAATCAAGCATAAATTTTGAAGGACAATTTTGTCTTTAACTAAGCTAATGCATGCATTAAAACCCATTGCATTGTTAATACCATGGTTTCTTATGCATTAGTTATGCATAGGATAATACCAAAAAGGGTGTTTAACTAATGCTTGCATAATTAATTCATAGGTTCAAAAAGTGTACCAAACAAGGTATTATGAATACACAAAGCTAATATATGCATTATGTTATCTAATGCATCCTACCAAATGACCCTTTAATGTGAGAAATAAATACATATTTTTAATATATATTCATGTTTTTAGAATTGTGACAGGAGCTCAATATTATAACCTCCACCGCCCTCCTCCTAAGGGAAAAGAGAGAGAGAGAGAGAGAGAGAGAGAGAGAGAGAGAGAGAGAGAGAAACACGGAAGGTGAAAGTTATATTTGAACGTGCAACTATTGGATCACTCCTAACTAACAAGGGATTTTTTTCTTCCTGTACAATATTTGAAACTTATTTATTAAAATTATCCAAGTTTTATATATTATTCGTCCTAAACAAGTTGTCCTTATAATTTATATACAATCCATTATTAGTGCCTTAAATTGAGGGATTCAGTTACACCTTTTTCTCTTTTTTTCTCTCCTCTCCTCTTTCTATAAGAATCACTAATTTTGATGGAGGAGCGAGAAAGAGGAGAGAGAAAAGGTTTGTATAATGTGGTATATCCATCTTTATGGTACAAGTAATTATACAGTATACAATTTTTTTATAACTTATCTACAACTTTCGTACATCATTCTTACCTAGGTAAATACAATTATAACATCATACAACTTAAATATAATTTTCATAAAAAAAAAATTACAATGTCTTTTGCATGTATTTTGCATATGATTTGTACATATTTTGTAAGTGGTGTGTTCTTCTTCCTCTCTGAAATTTCAATCAGAACCTCCTCTCTTAAAACAATTTTGATACATATCAACAACTTTATTAAAAATATAGTATTGATATTTTAAATACAAATTTTATACAAAGATTCATACATTATACAACTATTTTCAACTTTCATACAACATTCAAATAAATAAATAAATTATATATATATATATATATATACAACAGAACACAACTTAAATACAATTTACATACAACTTTAATACAATTTTGTTAATATATTGTATGTCATATGTTCTTTTTTTTTTCTTCTTCTTCTTCGAGTTTCATTTTGAAATTTAACCAAAATCAAGTCTAATCTTCACCAAACTCCCTCAATATTGAGATATAAACTCTAAAGAATATTCTTAATTGTTTGCAACAACACCCAATCCAAATAAATAATAGTTTTTGAAAATCAAAATTCGAATACAAAGCTTTGAAACTTTTTAATAGCTGTCAATGGTGGAGAATCAAACACCTTCAAAATTTATTGATTGGCAATTTCAGTTTGAACACCAATTTTGCAACATGAAAGGAAATTGCTGAAAAAAAGAGAGGATAAAAGCAGAGAAAAACGAAGGAAGAAAATTGGGAAAAGAACAAAGAAGGATAAAAGAGTGAGAGAAAGAGAGAGAGAAAGAGAGACGGAGAAAGAGAGAGCATGGATGATAAATAAATAAATGTCTATTCAATTCCTAATATAAATGGATACTCATTAATACTAATTGTATATAATTGATAAATTATAAATGCCCATATAATTAAGTTAAAACTTAATTAGAGAAAATAATAAACTTCAAGTTTGTGCATTTAGTTGTTGTTTTCGACGTTGTATTTGTTAAACGTTTGACGAATAAATAAAATCTTGTTCAAGAAACTTGAACTAGATAAATTTCCATAAAGAATGTGATATAGCTTTTTATGTACACTTTTAACCATTTCACGTTCGCAGTAAAAATGGACCACTCTTCTCTTCGTTTAATGAAAAAGGTACGTTGCCCTTTCCATGCTTTTTTATGGCATTTTGTTCTGTTTTTGTCCACCATTTGCTCCATATGAAAAAAAAGTTAAAAGTAGTAAGATGGTAAAATTGTTTTGGACCGCATATTCACACAATAAATATATAGTAATACACTTCTTTACAGACATAATGATTAATTAATATATATATTTTCATCTAAATTGATTATTTAACCATGATAAATTAAGTATGTTTTAATGCAAATATTTGATGTCAAATCTTATTCCTTTTGTGTGCATCAAAATGACACAAGCATGAGATTAGATCAGTTTACCCTTCTTAGCTTGGCATTACTACTTCCAAGAAGATGTAATTTTTAACTAACATATTGTTAGAAGTGACCACATGATGGGCATAAAGATAATATAATCATAGGTTGCCTACGAGCTCAAACCTTACTATATCTTCGTTAAAAAGAAACATTAAAGGAAAAACTTTGAAACCTGTAACGAGTGGAAAAAACGCGGACATAAACATAACTACGAAAGGTCCTTATGAGAAGAGAAGTGGGGCATTGGTAATTAAAAATATTCATGAATAATATGTGTAGTCTAGTACCTTTAACATTCATATAAATAGTAATTTCTGAAAATAATAGATTAAGAAAAAAAAAGTGACTTAGTTAAAATGATTTGAGAGATTCTGGGTCACCTGACGGGCTGAGAAGTAATTTTTAAAAGTTAGCTGATGGTAGGGGTAAATTTGGCCGGATAGTATAACGATAGGGGTAAATTTGGCCGGATAGTATAATGGAGGTTAAATATAGATAATATCCGAAAGTAGAAGGATATATTTGGCCCTTTTCCCTATTGTTAATATATATTCATGTTTTATGAATTGTGACAGGAGCTCAATATTATAACTACCACCGCCCTCCTCCTAAGGAAAAAGAGAGAGAGAAAAAAGAACTCAGAAGGTGAAAGTTATATTTGAATGTGTAACTATTGGCCCATTATCGCATGCTATTTCTTTTGGTATTCCGAACCTGCAAATTATATTTTCTCACGGGAAATCAACCACTTCACGTTCTCCGATCTTCTGATAAGGACCTGCCTCTACCCATTTAGAAAAATAGTTAGTCAAAATTAAAAGAAATCTTACCTTTTCGGGAGCCGCTGGAAGCGGTCCGATGATGTCCATCCCCCATTTCATGAACCGAATGTAAGGATTCTGTTGGTTGATGTACTAGTGGTGCGTAGCATTGGCACTTATACATTTTCATATGAAGTCTTTGGCGTCTTGTGCCACGCGAGGCCAGTAATATCCTGCTTGTACCAACTTCAATACCAAAGAATCTACGCACAAGTGATTGCTGCAATATCCCTTCGTGGACTTCTCTCATGACGTAATTAGCTTCTGACGCTCCTAAGCACCGGGCCAGCGAGCCTTGGAAGGATTTTCTATACAATTGGCCTCTCTTGAAGCTATAATGTGCAGCTTTGGTGTGTAACGCTCGTAATGCTTTAGGGTCTTCGGGCAACTTCCCGTGCTCGAGGTAGTTGATTATTTCGTTTCTCCAATCCCAGACCAGACTAGTTGAATTTACCTCATAGTAACCATCCATATCCAGTACCGAGCTCATCAATTGTACTACTTTCCCAAATTCTGATCCCTTTATTTTCGTCTATGATCCTAAGTTTGCTAATGCATCCGATTCGGCATTATCCTCCCTCGTGATGTGAGTGATTGACCACTCCTGAAATCGCGCCAAAAGAGCCTGGACCTTTACCACGTATTATTGCATACATTCTTCTTTGGTCTCAAAGATCATATAGACCTAATTTACCACCAACTGCGAGTCACATTTAGTTTTGATAACCTCGGAATCAAGTCCTCGGGCCAATTCGAGCCCTGCAATCAAAGCTTCATGCTCTGCTTCATTGTTAGTTAAATGGATCGTTCTGATAGCTTTGTTAGAATATATGCACAACGCTAGGGGG
>MCJB01000510.1:0-31433 GCA_002018475.1 Nicotiana obtusifolia | reverse complement strand
AAACCAATTGTTTTGAAAATGTCTTAATGATTTTTGAAAATGTTTTTAGACTTGAGCCAAGTTCTTAAAAAAACTAAAGATGATTCAAAAATAACATCAAGACTTAAAATCAAAATCAAGACTAAAAGACAATATCTTTAGTCTTCAATCTTTTTGCTTCATCGACTTGTAATTCCAACAAGGTCCATAGCAATTTCTAACATCTTGAAAGCTTGACTCGTAGTCCCAACGAAGTCCATAGCAATCTCCAATGTCTTGAAAACTTGACTCGTAATCACAACGAAGTCCATAGCAATCTTAGCGGTTTGTCAAAGATGGTTTGTCGATTATCAAAACCTACAACAAGACACAAAGTCATTAGTTAAGGTTTTATAAACAAGAACGTGTTTTCCAACAATTTTCCCCTTTTTGATAATGACAAACAAAGTCCGGGATATGCATTCTTATAGCAAAAAAGATTTTGATTTTGAAACCAATTGTTATACAAACTAATATGTGATGTCAATTGTTAAAACAAGATTAATACTTGTAGAGATATACCAATTGTTAAAAAAAAAAGATTAATAAAATTAATACTTGTAGAGATATCTTTCCCTTTTTAACAAGTAGACATATCTTCCCCCTTTTTAACAATATGTAAAATTAAAGACAATATTCGCTGATACCAATTGTTATGAGAAAAAATTTAAGACAAGTTGTTATAACTTCCCCTTTTATCAAAATAACAATTTAAAGAAAATATTCCCCCTCAATTTATGCTTCCCCCTTAATATATGCATATCATTATATTTCCTATATAATCTTCTCATATCTAATATCTTCCCCCTTTTGGCATTAGCAAAAAGATATTATAAACAATAGAGAAAATCATTTTCATTAAGGAATTATAAAATTATAATGCATAAAATATCAAAGGAACATAATAAAGAAGCATAATTAAAAGATAAGAGGGAGAAACAGAGCTAAAAAACTCAAGGGTGTTATCCCCGATTTCTTCGTTTTTCTCGCTTCTACTCTCTTCTTCCTCGAAAGAGGTTTCTTCTTCACTTGAGCTTTCCTTGGCTTGCTGCGCTCCATTTGATTGACTAATGAACATATTAAAGTTCATTGGTTTGGCGCTAAAAGTGGTGTGCCTGAGGAATTGCTCTAAGAGCCGCATCAAAGTGCTTTCATGAAGAAAATATGAAGTGAGTATGGGAAATTTGATTTTGATTCAAATATGAAAGTCTTGAACTCTTTTGGAGAGTTTTTGTGTGTGAGAGAATGGCATTAGTACTCCTATATATAGAGAGGGGATGAAATATGGCCGTTTGGGGGTGTTTTTGTAGTTTTTGGAACTACCAACGGCTAGAAAACTGTCAGATTTTTGAAAATCACTGTTCAGACATCGATGTCTACTTTTCTATAGACATCGATGTTTTGAGGTCACTGGAATTTTTTTCTTGTAATTCCAGTAGTGTTTGGACATTGATGTAGCATTTGTAAACATCGATGTTTGAGCATGGAAGTGAATATTTTTCACATTTTGAATGAATACTTTGACTTATTGAGTTCTCCCTCACTTACTAAATCATCCACATGATGAGGAGAACCTGCAAAACAAAGTAAACGTCTCCGACGCTCAAGTTAGTAATGTTCAAAACACAAATAAGTATGCACATAATTAGATCAATGTTGAGTCAAGAATTCCAAGCTCGCTTCGAATCCTAAAGAATGACTCTTTCTCTAAGGGTTTAGTAAAGATGTCTGCTAATTGATTACGAGTTTCAACAAACTCAATTTCGACATCCCCTTTGAGAACATGATCTCTTATAAAATGATGCCTGATTTCAATGTGCTTTGTTCTCGAGTGAAGAACGGGATTCTTCGTGAGACAAATGGCACTAGTATTGTCACATCTAATTGGAATGTGATCAAGACATAGGCCTTAATCCACAAGTTGTTATTTCATCCAAAGGATTTGAGCGCAACAACTTCCAGCGGCTACATATTCCGCTTCAGTGGTGGATAAAGCAACACTGACTTGTTTCTTGCTAAACCAAGAAACTAATGAACTTCCAAGCATGTGGCAAGTGCCACTGGTGCTTTTCCTATCCAATTTGCAACCTGCAAAGTCAGAACCGGAATAGCCAATAAGGTGGCAGGATGAACCCTTGGGATACCAAAGTCCCACGTTCATTGTGCCGATGAGGTATTTCATTATCCGTTTTACCGCGGTTAAATGCGATTCTTTTGGACAAGATTGATACCGTGCACATATGCAAACACTAATTATATCGGGACGACTAGCGGTAAGAAAAAGTAGAGATTCGATCATACCTTTGTACTTCTTAACTTCTACCTCTTTACCTTTTTCGTGTTCCCGAGGTGCTCATAGGAGTTTGCATTGCTTTGACTTCAATCATTTCAAAGTGCTTGAGCAACTCCTTTCAACAAAATGAAAGTCCCTCTTTCATTTGCTTCACTTGTAAGTGGATGATCGCTAGACGGTTTCCACTCCTTAGGAAGCTTTTCTTGCTCTTCGTTTTGCTCCACTTGATGCCTCTCACCATCATCCTTCTTGGTATGGTTTGGATTTTTATCATCAAGATGGATTCTAATGAATCTGCAAGCTCAAAACAAAATATCCTTTCTCCGCAAGCGAGAGTTATTTTCGGCAAAGACCAAATGTTGTGATTAAAAAAAATACGTTTATTTAAGGATTCTATATGCATTACTATGCAATGAATGATACATAAAAAAAATGTATTTATTGAATTTGTATCAAATTCTCCTAAAATGCTTTTTCCATTATTATGAAGAAATTTTACAGCCAAAAACACGAAGATGGGAAAGATTAGGCTTTCTGCCTTTAAATAACTCATAAGGCGTTTTCATTAGTATTGGCCTAATTACTGCATGATTTAATACATAGCTTGCAGTACTTATGGCATCGACCCAAAAATACTTAGGAATTTTTTTTTTTTTGCCTCATTGATCATAGTTCTAGCCATCTCTTCAAGAGATCTATTTTTACGTTCCACCACTTCATTTTGTTGTGGTGTGCGTGGGGCTGAGAAATTATGATCAATTCCGAGTTCATCACAAAAAACATTAAATTCGTCTTTATCGAACTCTCCCCCATGATCGCTTCTAATAGCAACAATGTTGCAATTCTTTTCATTTTGAAACTTTTTGGCAAATTTTCTAAAAACATCAAATGCCTCATTTGTATGAGTAAGAAATAATGTCCATGTAAATCTAGAATAGTCATCAACGATTACAAAGACATAATAGTTGCCACCAAAACTTTTCGTCCTAGAAGGTCCGATGAGATCCATGTGTAAAAGTTGTAAGGGCCTAGTAGTAGAAACTACATTCTTAGACTTAAATGACGACCTTACTTGTTTCCCTTTTTGACATGCATCACAAATAGAGTCTTTTTCGAACTTTATTTTTGGAATTCCAATTACTAGGTCTTTAGAAATCAATTTATTTAAGTGATTCATGTTGATGTGAGCTATTCTACGATGCCACAACCATGTATCTTCCTCTTTACTTATGAGACACTTAGCAATGTTTGAGGAAGTATTTTCTAAATAAACCATATAAATGTTGTCAATTCTGTTACCTTGTAGAATTACCTCATTATCATTCAGGCGTTCTACAGTGCAATACTTAGAATTGAAGGTCACACGATTTCCCTTGTCACATAATTGACTTATGCTCAAGAGATTATGTTTGAGACCTTTAACTAATAAAACATCATCAATAGAGGAGGAAGGGTTTTTGCCTACCGAACCAATGCCAATAATCTTCCCTTTATTGTTGTCACCAAATATGACATTCTCTCCTTTTGTTGGTTTGATGTTTGAAAACTTGGATGCGTCTCCGGTCATGTGCTTGGAGCATCCGCTATCAAGGTACCAAAGTACACTTGATGCCTTCAAGCACACCTGCAGTCAATTTAATGACAGGATTTAGGTACCCAAGTACTTTTGGGTCCTATCGGGTTAGTGACAGAGGAATATGTACCATTTTGAGTAAAGTGTCTATGCCGTGTGTAGCATGCCGGTGCTATATGACCTATTTTACTACAATAGTGACATACTACATTTGGGTTCCACATATATCTAGGGGAATAATAANTCCGATTTAGTAGAGATTCGATCATACCTTTGTACTTCTTAACTTCTACCTCTTTACCTTTTTCGTGTTCCCGAGGTGCTCATAGGAGTTTGCATTGCTTTGAATTCAATCATTTCAAAGTGCTTGAGCAACTCCTTTCAATAAAATGAAAGTCCCTTTTTCATTTGCTTCACTTGTAAGTGGATGATCGCTAGACGGTTTCCACTCCTTAGGAAGCTTTTCTTGCTCTTCGTTTTGCTCCACTTGATGCCTCTCACCATCATCCTTCTTGGTATGGTTTGGATTTTTATCATCAAGATGGATTCTAATGAATCTGCAAGCTCAAAACAAAATATCCTTTCTCCGCAAGCGAGAGTTATTTTCGGCAAAGACCAAATGTTGTGATTAAAAAAAATACGTTTATTTAAGGATTCTATATGCATTACTATGCAATGAATGATACATAAAAAAAATGTATTTATTGAATTTGTATCAAATTCTCCTAAAATGCTTTTTCCATTATTATGAAGAAATTTTACAGCCAAAAACACGAAGATGGGAAAGATTAGGCTTTCTGCCTTTAAATAACTCATAAGGCGTTTTCATTAGTATTGGCCTAATTACTGCATGATTTAATACATAGCTTGCAGTACTTATGGCATCGACCCAAAAATACTTAGGAATTTTTTTTTTTTTGCCTCATTGATCATAGTTCTAGCCATCTCTTCAAGAGATCTATTTTTACGTTCCACCACTCCATTTTGTTGTGGTGTGCGTGGGGCTGAGAAATTATGATCAATTCCGAGTTCATCACAAAAAACATTAAATTCGTCTTTATCGAACTCTCCCCCATGATCGCTTCTAATAGCAACAATGTTGCAATTCTTTTCATTTTGAAACTTTTTGGCAAATTTTCTAAAAACATCAAATGCCTCATTTTTATGAGTAAGAAATAATGTCCATGTAAATCTAGAATAGTCATCAACAATTACAAAGACATAATAATTCTCACCAAAACTCTTTGTCCTAGAAGGTCCAATGAGATCCATGTGCAAAAGTTGTAAGGGTCTAGTCGTAGAAACTACATTCTTAGACTTAAATGATGACCTTACTTGTTTCCCTTTTTGACATGCATCACAAATAGAGTCATTTTCGAACTTTATTTTAGGGATTCCAATTACTAGGTCTTTAGAAATTAATTTATTTAAATGATTCATGTTGATGTGAGCTATTCTACGATGCCACAACCATGTATCTTCCTCTTTACTCATGAGACACTTAGCAATATTTGAGGAAGTATTTTCTACCATGTAAATGTTATCAATTCTATTACCTTGTAGAATTACCTCATTGTTATTAAGGCATTCTACAGTGCAATATTTAGAATTGAAGGTCACACGGTTTCCCTTGTCACATAATTGACTTATGCTCAAGAGGTTGTGTTTGAGAACTTTTACCAACAAAACATCATCAATAGAGGAGGAAGGATTTTTACTAACCGAACCAATGCCGATAGTTTTTCCTTTGTTGTCACTCAAGATGACATGCTCTTCCTTTGTTGGTTTTGTACCCAAAATTTGGATGCATCATCAGTCACGTGCTTGGAGCATCCGCTATCAAGGTACTAAAGTACACTTGATGCCTTCAAGCACACCTGCAATCAAATTAATGACAGGATTTTGGTACCCAAGTGCTTTTGGGTCCTTTGGGGTTAGTGACAAAATTGTGTGTGTCACTTAGAGTAACATGTCTATGCCTAGTATAGCACACAAGTGCAATATGACCTACTCTGTTACAGTAGTGACATACAACATTTGGATTCCACATAAACTTAGGACAATAATAAGCACTAGGTTTATGAATATTTTGCCTAGTTTGAACTACTTCATTTTTCCTACTGTAGTTCTTTCTAGGTTTTCTAGAGATATGATTATTAGGCCTAGCAGTTTTCTTTCTAGGTGGTCTAGTGTTAGTGAACCTAGATTTATCCTTGCTAGGTTGGTCTCCAACTTTGTTTTTCCCTTTATTTATATGGCCTAGTTCTTCTTTAGCAACAGAAAAATTATCAAAAACAAGATTCAAATTCTTTTGAGGCTTATTTAATTTTTCAATAGTTGCCTCTAATTTATCAACATGAATCTTAAGATATTTACAAGAATTACAAGAGCTACTAGAACTTACAGGTTTATCGGCACTTCTTTTTCCAAAAAAATAGTTTTCTTCTTTTAGATTCTCATTCTCCTTAGACAATTTTTCTAAGTCCTTTTTGGAGTCTAAGAGATCCTTTTTCAAAGAGTTGTTTTTGTTTTTAATACCGATAAATTCATTATAAAGTTCTTCAAAGGCTTTTTTTAATTCTACTAAAGTATAAGAGTCATTGGAAAGATTAGTACTAACCTCTTCGTCTTCTTGAGGAGTGTCCTCAATGGCTATGAGACAAAGGTTTGCGATTTCTTCTTCATCGCTCGACTCGTTTCCGGAGTCATCTTCTTCCCAAGACATGAAAGCCCTTTGTTTCTTGTGGGGCTTTTTCTTCTCGGTTTTGACTTTTGGACAATACGGTTTGACATGCCCAACTTCACCGCAACCGTAGCACTTTGGAGGTGCTTGTTTCTTGGTCTCCTTTTCTTGTTCCCTTCTCATGAATTTTTGGAATTTTTTGATTACCAAGATGTGCTTTTCGTCATCACTGCTAGAGTCACTGGACTCATTGGTTTCCTCTCTTGAGGTTGATGACTTAAGAACCAAGCTCTTCTTTTTATTATCATCATCAAAAACAAAAGGTTAGTTAAGATGAGTAGATTCATAGGTGATAAGATTACCTCTTAGTCCATCATAAGTGATCTTGGTTGAGGTGGTGGCTTCTTGGATTGCATCAACTTTAGATTGCCACTCTGGTTTAAGGCTTCGATGTATTTTTCTCACAAGCTCTTCTTCGGAAAAGATTTTTCCAAGAGCATCAAGATCATTTATAATGTTTGAAAACCGTTCAAAGGTTTTCTCAATATTTTCATCTTCCTTCATCCTGAAAAGTTCATACTCATAGGTTAGAAGATCAATTTTTGCCTTTCAGACTTGGGACGTACCTTCGTAGGTGATTTCTAGCTTGTCCCACATCTCCTTGGCAGTTTTGCACCTTGAGATTTTCCGGTAGTCATCCGGATTTACTGCACAGTACAGCATGTTTATAGCCCTGGCGTAAGCTTCGCGCCTTCTAAAATCTTCATCTATGTATTCGCTTTCAGGTTTCGGAATCACAAGTTCACCTTCCTTTTTGGTGATGGTTTATTCACCTTTTTCTATGATTAGCCATAGTCTGTAATCAGTGGCTTGCACGTATATTCTCATACGTTCCTTCCAGTAAGTGTAGTTTGTCCCATCAAAGAGAGGAGGTCTCGATGTGGACTGTCCTTCACCTAAACCTGCATATATATTTCTAGAATACGATGCCATAGATCTTATTCTCAACCGGTTAAGGCTTGTAGAGAATTAGGCTCTGATACCAATTGTTAGAATATATGCACAACGCTAGAAGGGGGGTGAATAGCGTTATAAAGAACAATTAAAGTTTTTCGCAATATAGATAAGCAATTCAAAAGCTTAAGTGCGAAAACTAAATTGCAAGGAATAAAGTGCGGAATGTAAAAGGAAGCTTACACAACAATGTATAGTGGTTCACTACAACTTGAAGCTAGTCCACTCCTCAAGAAGCACTCTTGAGTATTTCACTATCTCCGTTAAGCTTGCGGGTGCTTAACAAACCGTTACAACACGAATACTTGAGTCACACAAGATTCGCCAATGTTAGACTTGCGGGTGCCTAACCAACCGTTACAACCACAAAGACTTGATCACACAAGCTTTGCAAATGTTAGACTTGCGGGTGCCTAACCAACCGTTACAACCACGAACACTTGAATCACACAAGTTCCGTGAACAACAAGGAAGACACTCTTCCTTACTACAACAAGGGACAACCTCCCTTAGGTGTATGACAACACAAAGATCACTCAAAAATGAATCTCTTAATAGAGTAAGTAGAGTGAAGAAGTTATAGCTCAAGAACACAACTTTAGGCATCAAGAAAATGGCTCAATATAGCTCAATTGATTATGAAAACTTGAAGCAATATAATCTTATGATTTGGAAGAAGTGTTGTGTAGAAATGAGGTTTATGAGGCTATATTTATAGCCCCAAAACCCCATATATCCGTTGGGGGTCTTGCCAAGCTTCTCCCAAGCTTAAGCAAGGTTTTTGGGCATTCAAAAATTCTGCCCGTTTGCCAAAACATCGATGTCTACATCGATGTCTAAAAACTAGCCGTTAAGGCTCTAACGGAAAGGCAGACATCGATGTCTGCTTTATAGTAGACATCGATGTCTACACTTTGCTGGAAATTTTCCAGCGCAAATTTTGATTAACAATTTTATTGTTTTGTAAAACCAATTGTTTTGAAAATGTCTTAATGATTTTTGAAAATGTTTTTAGACTTGAGCCAAGTTCTTAAAAAAACTAAAGATGATTCAAAAATAACATCAAGACTTAAAATCAAAATCAAGACTAAAAGACAATATCTTTAGTCTTCAATCTTTTTGCTTCATCGACTTGTAATTCCAACAAGGTCCATAGCAATTTCTAACATCTTGAAAGCTTGACTCGTAGTCCCAACGAAGTCCATAGCAATCTCCAATGTCTTGAAAACTTGACTCGTAATCACAACGAAGTCCATAGCAATCTTAGCGGTTTGTCAAAGATGGTTTGTCGATTATCAAAACCTACAACAAGACACAAAGTCATTAGTTAAGGTTTTATAAACAAGAATGTGTTTTCCAACAAGCTTGCCTTAGGGTTTCCCCCCAAGGCGTGATTAAGACTATTCCAAGTCCAGACCTCTTTACGTTGGAAGCTCCATCCGTAAATAAGGTCCAGACCCCCGATGTTGATTCCGACACCATTACTGCCTTCTTGGTTGCCAGAGGCAACAGTCATGGATTGAAATAGGCCACGAAGTCAGCCAAGACTTGCAACTTAATTGCAGTCCTCGGTTTATATTCTATGTCAAACTCACTCATTTCAATGTCCCATTTGGCCAATCTATCAAAGAGCTCGGGTTTATGGAGGATGTTCTGCAAAGGAAAAGTAATCACCACGGCTATCAGGTGACATTCGAAGTAGGGCCTCAGCTTCCAACAGCGACTACGAGAGCTAAGGCCAATTTTTTCAAACGTGGGAAGAGAGTTTCTGCTCCCGTTAAAAATTTTCTAGCGTAATAAATGGGAAATTACGTATCTTCGTCCTCCCGGACTAAAACTGTACTTACCGCAACTTCTAAAACTGCGAGATAGACTAGTACTGTTTCACCTTCTTTTGGTTTTGAGACCAATGAAGGGCTTGATAAGTACTTCTTCAGATCCCTCAGAACCTCTTGACACTCCTGTATCTATTTGAAATTATTCTTCTTTTTGAGCATTGTGAAGAAGCGATGACATTTTTCGATGACCGGGAAATAAACCTGCTCAAAGCTGCTAATCTTCCTATGAGCCTTTGGACTTCCTTTACGTTCGACAATTCCGGTATATCCTCTATAGCCTTGATTTTGTTGGGGTTTACCTCAATTCCCCTTTGTGAAACCAGAAATCCCAGAAACTTAACAGAACTGACCCCGAACCCGCACTTCTTGGAATTAAGTTTCATGTTATGCTTCCTCAGGATGTCAAATGTTTCTTGCAAATGTTTAAGATGGTCACCTGCATTCAAAGACTTATTATCGTCTATATAAACTTCCATAGTATTTCCTATTTGCTTTTCGAACATCTTATTTACGAGACATTGATAAGTGGCTCCAGCATTTTTCAATCCGAAGGGCATTACATTGTAATAATATGTACCGAAATTCGTTATGAACGAAGTCTTTTCTTGATCTTCAAGGTTCATCTTTAATTGGTTGTACTCCGAATAAGCATCGAGGAAACTCATCAACTCGTGCCTGACCGTGGCATCAATCATTTGATCAATATTTGGCAGTGGGAATGAGTCTTTAAGGAACGCCTAATTAAGGTCTTTATAGTCTATACACATGAGAAATTAATTGTTCTTCTTAGGAACTACTACTACGTTGTCTAGCCAGTTTGGATATCTTACCTTTTGACCGAACCGATTTTAAGCAAACGAGTTACCTCTTCTTTGACGAATTTATTCCTGGCCTCGGCAATAAGGTGTTTCTTCTACCTTATCGGAGGTATGTTGGGATCCAAACTCAGCTTGTACGCGGATATTTTCGTCGGGATACCTGTCATATCCTCGTGCGACCATGCAAAAACAGTCAGCATTAAATTTAAGGAATTCAATAAAACTAGATCTGAGCTCCTGGTGTAGTTATGCCCCCAAATGGAATTTTCTTTCCAGGAATTCCTCGAACAATGCAACTTGCTCCAGTTCCTCCGCCGTGGACTTCGTCGCGTTCGTTTCTTCTAGAACTTGGAAATATCTTGGCACTTGATATTGTTGTGATAACTCTGTTTCACGGCTAACTCCTTCTAGTTCGAGAATAGGTGCCGGTGCCTGTAATTTCTATGCCATGCATTCCTTCCCTTTGCTACTGGAAACTGAGATTGCATTTATCTCCCTTGTTGCCGGTTGATCACTTCTTATCTGCTTGGTTCCTTCAGGCGTTGGAAACTTTAGCAATTGGTGATATGTTGATGTTAAGCTTTCATCTCGTGCAACCATGGCCTTCCCAAGATAATATTGTATACCATGTCCCCATCTACTACTTCAAAGAGAGTTGTTCTCATTACTCCTTCAGCGTTTGTGAGCAGCAAAATCTCTCCTTGGGTCATCGCACTTGCAAAGTTGAATCCAGCGAGTAGCTTCCGGAGTAATGCTTTCGGTGAGTTTAGTTTGCTCTAATACTCTCCATTGTATGATATTAGCCGAACTTCCTGGATTCACTAGAACACGTTTAAACTTAAAATCTAACACATTTAAAGTAATTACCAGTTGTCATTGTGTGGTAACAACAATCCGTCTATGTCCTCCTCCGTGAAAGTGATATCATCTTCCCTAAGTCTTTTACTATGAGTATTTGATACTTTCGTCTTTTTTGCTGCCAAAAAGGTGACCCTGTTAATCTCATTCCCCTCGAAGATCACATTGATCGTTTGGCGTGGGGTTTTTTCTCCTGCTTTTGGAAGTCCTGTGTTGTCTCTATTATGACCATAATTGTTCTTAGCTCGGTCACTCAAGAATTTTCTGAGGTGACCATTCTTCAATAATGTTGCCACCTCCTCTCGGAGGTATCGGCAGTCCCCTGTCCGGTGACCGTTCGTCCCATGGTACTCGCGCCATAAGTTAGGATCTCTCTAGCTGGAATCGGATCTCATAGGTCTCGAGAATCATGCATCTTTAATGTTTCTCATGGGTGATACCAACTCCACTATACTGACGTTGAAGTTATATTTCGATAACTTGGGGTAAGAAATATAACCCCGACGTCTCCTTATCCTGGAATGATCAATTGTTTCAACCACGATCAGTCCCTCTATCAGCAATGAATTTGTTTGCTGCCGAGAAGTTTCTGCCACGATCTTCGGTCCGCTCGTAGGGTACAAACCGGCCTCTCGAAATCCGTCTGTCTGTGTTCTAGTCATCCTTTGGCTGATGATATGGAACCGACCTGGTCATCTTTAATCCTTATCTTTGAATCGTATATGGACATCTACCCAAGTTGTTGCTTGGAAATCAAGCATGCTCTCCTTTAGCTTCCGCGAAGCGTCTGGTGAATGCTTCAGCTGCCCATTCATCCGGAATAGTTGGGAGCAACATTCTTTCTTTCTGGAATCGGGTAATGAATTCTTGTAAATATTCGGATTCTCCCTGTGCAATCTTGATTATGTCGGTCTTCCGGGTTTGTACTTTTCTAGCCCCGGCATGAGCCTTGATGAAAGAATCCGCAACCATCTCAAAGGAATCTATGGAATTCTCGGATAAGAATGAATACCATGTTAGGGCTACCCTCGTGAGAGTTTCTCCAAACTTCTTTAGCAGCACAGATTCAATTTCGTGAGGAGCTAGATCATTTCCTTTATCGCTGTTATGTAGGTGGTAATATGCTCATGCAGGTCTAAAGTCCCATCATACTTTGGCATTTAAGGAATTTTAAACTGCTTCGGGATTAGTTTTGGTGCCGCACTCGGCTTGTACGACAATTGAGTATACTTCTTCGAGTCTGGGCCTTTCAATACTGGTGGCGCGCCCAGGATTTGGTCCATGCAGGAATTTTCTTCCCTCATAAACAGTAAAAGTTCATTCTTGAATGGGTCATTCTTGTGGTTCAGACCGGATCTGCTCCCCCCATCCCCGTCAGAGCCAACTTTGCCCATGGGAGTGTTTTTGCCGACTCTCTATTTTGTTTGCGGGAACACCGGGAGGAATTGGATCTCGTCTGTTTGAATTATTTGAAGCCCCCGATAATGTCTGCTTCAGTTCCTTCTTAACCTGGTCCTGTCGCGTGAGATGGCCTAGAATGATTGTATGTTATTCTCACAGGACCCTCATCGCATCCACGACATGTTCCTCATCAGCATCATCGGAAGTTGTATCCCGAACTTGTCAAGGGTACTGCTTGTCATGCACCGACGTGGCGTCATTCTCCTTATTACAGGTGTCACTGATTGAATCCTCGAAATGAGGTTGAACCCCTCGAATTTCAGGGTTGTGGTTGTCGTTAACAGTGTTATTTGCTATTTTTTATAATTTTTTCTAAGACAAAATAATCAAATCGCGTTATAAAAAAGTCAAGGATCAATTTAATTGCACGGCTGTCTAGGCCCCACGGTGGATGCCAAACTGTTTATCATAAAACAGTACAGTTGAATTTATACGTGATGTCTAGACAAGTGAACTAATTTGATCCTGAAATAATACAATAATTGAAGAAATGTACAATACTTATCTTTGAAATATAGACGAAATAACAGAGATGACGGTTCCGGGAACAAGGTTTTCGGGAACAGCAATGATGAGATCAAAAGGCAAGAGAGTAAGATTGTATTAAGCTTCGTATAGAATAAATTATAAGTTTTGCCAGAAAATTTTGTGTCCTTTACAATGATAAATGAGCTTACTATTTATAGCTATGTCTAGGGAAGGAGGTCCTAGGATCGTACCCTCCTTTAATGTCAATTATGAGAGTCATTGATGAAGACGTAACGGTGAACTTAAATGCCGAATTCTCTGTAATGGACTGTCGCTCTTAATTCTGCAGAATACCTATTAAATGCTACCGGGCACAGAGCATTTAACATACCTTTATGAACGTTATCATTTCCGGTGACAAGCGGAATGACTGTTCGGGCTTCGGCTGTCCCTGTCTTGGGTTCTACGTGTCCTCCCTTTATATGATCACGTGTCATATCATATTTCACCCTATACAATACGAGTAATAATTGTATGTTGGTTGCTACAATTAAAAAGTTAGCTCAAATTAAAATTAACTTTTACCAAGAAAGTGACAAGCGTAAAACACAATATATAAATGCTAAAGCGCGTAACTTAAAGATAGTATAGTTTAAGTATCGTATTCACATGATTGAATTAAATAATAATGTTCTAATAATTTACATTATTCAGGAAGAATAAATATTTGAATTGATATGATTAATACTACAACTAACAAACTAAAATTATGACTAAATCTAATTGATCACAAGAAAATGAGAATTGAGCTATGATAGTTCACTATCAATATGAAATGGAAGGGTCGCGACATGATATGTGCAAGATTGATATTCAGGATCTAACTCTGTTCAAGTCCACTCTTAAAATTCTATTGATTCTCACAATTTTATTAGATGATTAGCTTATTCTTATGATTAAGATTATTCTCTCAAATAAACCTAAACCTCACAAATAAACTAATGCAAAGTGCAGTAAAAATATGCAAGAATCTCTTTGGTAGGATTCGTGTAAGAGAAACTTCTTGCGAATATTTCTTAACCTTAATTCAAACATAAATCACAAAGCTCTTTCGATTACTTTAAAGAATAACCAAAAATAAATTAAGGTATACGTTCCAACAATATTCAATAAAGTATTCCTCTTTCCACTAAATACAAGAAAAATAATAAAGTCACTTCTAATATTGAAGCTCCTCTGACTAATTCGAGCAATTAAACGAGAGTTAGATTTATGAACAACAATCAAGTCACTAAATCGTATCAAACATAAGGAACACTAATCCATAGCAATGGAGTAAATTATCTCAAATAGGTTCAAAGATATATAGACAACATCAAATTTAATGATTCGATACAAATTGTCGTTTTGCATCGGTTGTTGGTTGAAATCTTGACGAAGTCACGTGTCTTCTTGCCTTAGCGCTATTTAATACTCTCCTAGGTTGAATCTCCCTCTTAAAACGTATTTATACCAAGTAGGAACAGACCCGGACAGAAATACCCTTTATAAACTGAAACGAGAAAGACATGTAGCAAAAATGCATAGGTGTCCCGCCCTGTGCGGCGCATACATGTAATTTATCAGAGGGTTGGACTTTACTCCATTTTTTGACAAAACCTCTTTTTTTGTTGCCCCGAGCGACGCCCCACGCAATCCGGTAGCATAATTTTGTTAGGTTTAAGCTTAAAATAGCTTAAAATAGAGTGAATGGAAAATGGAGGAAAAATAAAAATTTTAAATTTTTCTCTTTTACAAAGGGACATTATCCAATATTGGAGGAGAAAAAGAGTTCTGACGGGTATATATAAAATTGCACTTCTTCGAGCTCTTAAAGAGTTGAGAAGAAGGCAAGCCTCGCGCCGCTGCCGTCGTCGTTCAGCTCAGCTTCAGATTTGTATTTGGTCAAATTATCTAATTGATTGATTAATTTTTTGGACCAAATTTATTTGTTAATATTAAGATTAAATTAATATTATTTTAATCCAAATCAACCGTTTCTGTAATCGTAATTTGATTTTCTTCCGTTTGATTTTTCCGTAAAAAATTGAATTTGGCGGTTTGCCTAACTAGTCGTTTTATAAAACATCCACTTTGAGTTGCAGCCTTAAAAGGAAGAGTTGTAACTCTTTGGAATTATCTAACTTCTTGGCTATAAATGCATGATCTTTCCCTCGGATTTTCATTATGAAAATTTTGAATTATCCTTCTTCCTTCTGCATTGCTTTTAGACAAAAAGAAAGAAACATTAAGTGTGATTTGTTATCGGTCTTTGAGTTCACTGAAACACTGGGATTTGAAGTATCTCTACACTAGTTTGTATAATCTGTTCTATCGTGAGAGAAAATAATCCTAAACCTAGGGTATTGGGAGGGAATTACGTTCCTGAAGAAAATACTATGAATTCAGTGGGCTCGGATTAATCTTCTGCATCTTCTACATTTCTGATTACTTGTTTATTCTTTTTAATATATTTTTGAATACAGAATAGTAACAAGATTAAGGAACTTAACTTATAATTTTGTAATCATCTTATATTCTATATGTGGGAGACTAAATCCTGGTGTTTTCCACTCCCGCTCTACAGACTAAAATCTTTGGATCCTATTTCAAAGCTTGCAGGTGGCGGTATCCCATCGGACCTTAATAGCTCCACTCTTTCCTTACGCAACACGAATATGGATATTTGTTAGTGTGTGCAAGTTAGGGTTGTCGAAGCGTAGGGTAATATCGGTACTGTACCGCTTCGCTGAGTGAGTAGGGGTGTAGGGTAAGGGTAATGATAGGGTACCCGATTTAGAACCCTTAGTACCGGTACTGTAAGTACCCTTAAGGTATTGTACCAGTATCGCACCGACACCCAACGATTTTTTAAATTTAAAATCTAGACGTTTTTGTACCGTTAGCCAAAGACTAAAAAATAGTCACTGGCAACAGCTAAAAACAGCTACTTTTGTCTCCCTAATCCCTTAACATCCCTCTTACCTCCTAATTTATGTTTTTAACCCCTAAATTTGTTCAAATATACTTTGATCCTATTTTAAATCTGTAAATACCTAATTTCATTCTTTTAATTTTCATTCAAAAACTCTCATATTTCTTTAATTCTCTATATCACTCTATCTCTAATTGCAATTAACGTTTATAGCACTCAATTATTTTGGTTTAACTTTCAAGCATCAATATTAAGTATTCAGTGGTGTATTTTTTTCCTGTTACTACAGTACTCGTTGGAGCAGCTTTTTTCCACCAACATCAATTATACGTCGGCATTTGGTACATTCGTTCCAACTCTTATTAATTTTTGCATTTATTTTTGTTATATTTGTGTTTCTATTTATTTTTATTTTAATTATTAATTAATAGAAATGGTTCCTTAACTATTCAAGCTTCATTAGTAGCTCCAGAAAGCGCTTTCACTGTAACACGATTTCAACTTGGAGAGCACAGACACTTGTTGGCGGAAGACACCTTAGAGACTACCGTTTTATTCGGAGATTGGATTAAAGCGGAGAGAAGAATTGGCCTTCCAGAAAAAATTCCAGAAGACAACGATGCGTATAATGAAATACTATCAACCGGAGATGGCGAGGACGCAGACGAACAAGTGCTACCAATTCCAACCGAAGAGCCACGAAAAGTTATCGAAAAATTAAGTAAATGGTTCCAAAGAAATATGTTATTTTATTTTTACAAGTATTGAAATACAAATAAATATTTGTAACTTGTATTAGAAATTTAATATTTACATTGGATAAAACAAAATAAAAGGTACTTCATAACCTTGAATTTTTTTCATCCATTAAAGCTTGTTTGTATTTAAATTTTTTTTTTGAATTTTTAATTTAAAATTACTCCTAAGTACCTATACCTGTACCGCACCCTTAAGACCGGCAACGATACTGATAGGTTACCAAACAAATATCCTTAAAAAAAAATACCGTTAAGAAACCCTCCCCTTACCCCCTAACCCTTAGGGGTCGTTTGGTACGAACACAAGTAATGCAGGGATTAGTAATGCAGGGATTAATAATGCAGGGATTAGTAATGCAGGGATTATAGTGCTGGGATTATTTTTTATCAAGTGTTTGGTTCATTATATTAAAAATTAATTATGCAATGTATAATCTAAATTTATGTTTGGTTTAAAACTATACAAAATATTCTTTACAATTATACCCTTGAATATTTGTGGGATTTTCTATTTCATTTAATTGAGTTAGCTAGTTTATTTTGAAAATAAAAAGTAACAATCTCGAATAATACAATTTGTAGGTGATATATTATTTCACTATTTTCAGAACCACCTGAAAAATATTAATTCAAAGAGATTTTTCATTTCATGCAAAAAATGAATGAAATCTTTTGTCTTTATCTGAAAATACTCAGATGATAATTTAACATATCTATATAATATTATCAGATATTATATATTGATTTTTCATTTATGAGTAAAACATATAATTTATTCATCATAATTAAAGATCATCTTTTACATTCAGGAAATACATTCAATGATTAGCTAACTTTTAATCGTTGATCAAGATCAAGGGGTCCACTATTCCATTTAAAATATGATTAGGGTATTGTTTCTCAAATCTAAAAGGTTAAAAATTTAAAATAAAATTTACTCCAAGGTAAGAGATTTTCTGAGGGGAAAAAAAAGTAAGAGATTTTCTTAATTTCCTTTTTCTAAGATAAGAAAAGAAAAGGAAATAACAAACCCGTCAACGTTTAAACTTATGTTTTTGACAACTAGTAAATAGTACACATGTATGCTCTTATAGGATATGACAAATAACGTATTAGAATTCACTGCTTTTTGAAATAATTTGATCTTAAGAGTCACAAATTAAAGTGATAATAAGAAGTTCATATTTAACTTCGAACATACGATATGTATTTATTTAAAAAAAAATGTACAGCTAAGTTTCATCTCTTGTATGGTGAGGTTACATTGATGAGTTGATATAACTAACTTCACAGATTCAAAGTTAGAAACTTATAGTATTTCATTGAAGTATATGTGGTGTTATCAGAAGAAAAGAAAAAGATTTTTTACTCTGTTCAACGTGCCAAGGAAGAAGAAATTGAGGGGCGATTTAGTAATTTTAAGTCTTATCCGTGTATAGCTAATCCAGGGATTAGTAATCCCTTGCTTTCCTTGGTATTAGTTAATCCCTCATATGAGGTATAACTAATCCATGTATTAGGTAGGAGTAAATTGAATTGACCAACCAAACATGATATTGGACGGATTAAATTTTTATACGGGGATTATTTTACTTAATACGGCCTACCAAACGACCCCTTAATGTCTCGGTACCCTCCCTTGGACAACTCAGTGCAAGTATTCTTGTCTCTGTATAGTCAATTTGTTGAACAAGGTCTGACACCCATTTTGGATGGACCCATTAAAATATAAAAAAGAAAAGCTAATCACAATGTTAAATTGTCTCCTAATTGGAGAATATAACTCAAATTTATTGAACAGCAATATCCACTTCAAGAAGACTATCTTTATCAATTTGAACAATCCTCCAACATCCTTTGTTAAGTTACACTAAGATGGGAGCTGCAAGAGGGCATATGTGGAGGGGGTGGTTTGGTTAGGGACAATGAATGTAATCTTATCTCACTAGTGCTTGTTGTATGGATTGAGAAGTGTTTTTTTTTTTAAAGTACATGCTTTTCTCAACAGTACTTTTTTAAAAAGTGCTTTTTGTAAGAAATAGTTTGCATTTGATAATTAATTTGAAAAATACTTTTGAGCAGTAATTAATGTTTGGCCAAGCTTTTAAAAACTGTTTTTGAGTGAATTTTTCATAAAAATACTTTTGGAGAGAAACTATTTTTTTCTGCTTCTCAAAATTAGTTTTTGCTTCTTTTCAAAAATACCTTTTTTCTTCTAAAAGCTTGGCCAAACACCTCAATTTTTAGAAAAAAAAACACTTTTGACGGAAAAAAAAACACTTTTGGCCCAAAAAGATCTTGGCCAAAACAATCAGCACAACGATTATGAGTTCTATTTTAGGAATTGAAGTGTTCTTTTTTTTTTTCGATTGACTGTGTTCTATAATACTATTAACTTGCTCTTTTACTTACTTTATTTAAGTAAAAACAATCAGCATAACGATTAACTAACTTGAATGAAACTTGACTTATGAGTTATAACCCAACATTGGTGAAATCAAATGAACTCCATCTTAAATAAAATGAGTCTGACTAGAATTGTCAATAGCATCCGCAAATTGCCTGGTGATCATTGTGATAGTGATGGACATATTTTTCTCCAAAATCTGCATTTTTGGCATAATATTTTTAGTCGTGTTTTTTTAAAGGAACACAAAAAATATGCAAAACATTGTACAAAACGATTTAAGAATAGATCACAACGGAAAGAATTGTCTGGAGCTGTTAATATATGCCATGAGTTGTAAGTCCCAAATGCGATATATAACTCGCATTTTACAAATGCAATTTATAAGTCTAAATTGCTGAATGAAGTAATAAGTCAGGCTTCCTGAATGAGATTTATAAGATGCATTTGCCGAGTGGACTCATATAACTTCATTCTTTACGGAAGTGGATGTGCCACAATCTTCAAAATAAGAATTTAAGATACAATTTAAAAAAGAGAAGGTCTTATTTACTTCCCGGTTATATCAATTTGAGTCACCGAAAAGTAGAGGAATTATCTATATTAGGTAAAAATTATAGTTTATAGGTGTACATTTCACAAGTGGACACGTGGCAGTGGTGACAGGTTGAAGACGAGTCATCAGATGGTTGGTAGTTGGTACCTAACATAGACTTGTGATCGGTACTGTGTAAGTTCCGATGACATTAAGGCCAGCGGGAAAAATTTGAAAGTAAGGTACTAATTGAAGAAGACATCATTAACGGAGAGCATTTATTCGCAAACGTTATGCAATCATTAAAAGGGGGTTTATTCGTCGTTAAGATGACGTGATTCGAGAATCTTGTCTCCTCAGATTTAAATAAAAGCAACAGTATTTTTACTCATTGAAGGGACGAAATATTTGTATCACAACGGCTGTTTACCCCGAAATTCGGAATAACACAATTGAATTTGTAAGTGGGATGATAGATACGTGGGCGTATTTGATACTAAGTATATGAAGACTGAATAAAACAGAGAAACTATGACTTTTGAACAAGGATGAATAATCAGAGAATTGTCTACTAATGTTGCTTGATATCTCAAAAAAATGTCCTCCATTATTTTGATAAATATCACATATATATAGGAAAGATGAAAAAACCCTTTGTGTCAGTAGAGTGCCGTTGAGTCAGTAAAAGTGCCTTGTAATCACCAAAAGGTCTCTGCACGTTTGGTGAAGTTATGTATGTTAGGTGAAATCTTGCACGTTTGGTAATTCTAACAGTGTTCTTGACATTAGGGCGTGGTCCAACAGTTGACATGACGGATATGTAAACTGTCACAAAAACAAGATCAAATGCTGACTTTGAAACTGTAATATCGAGCCCAGTATCGAGGTCATAGCTTCGATCCTGATTTCGAAGCCATAACTTCGGTTCAGGGATCGAGCACACGGTTTCGGCCTCGACATCGAACATGTGGCTTCGATTGTTTGACTGATGATCGACTGGCGTTGATATGAGGATTGACCTGATTTTACCTTTATGTGGATGAATCCGATTTCAGCCGTATACAGATAGCCCTCTCGTTTTTTGGAGAGTAGTGACAAAGAACGGAATGAGCCGCGGTTCCTCTAAAAATTAGGTTAAGACTTCGACCGTCCTTTCTGTCTGGTGACGATAGCATAGTGACGCGCCTAGCCAAGAAAAAGTTTTTTCATTAGTCGATTCACGACAAACCCTGCAACCTCATTTAATGCCTCCCTTCTTTGGTTTTCGAACCGCCGTTTTATGAAATACCTTTTTTCAAACTTTTTCTTCTTCTTCATCTTCTTGAATAACGCCGCTTCCCTTCATCACCTCGCTCCCCTTCATTATTATCCCTTTCAGCAGTCCTGTTCCTTCTACCGGTTTCAATGGCGACAATGTCCAAAGTCGTCCCTCAGCAACAACAACCTCCCCCTTCTGAATCTATTGAAGAGGGCGAAACTGTGGCTCAGGATGCTGCGGAAAGGACCGCAGTTGAGCCTCCCCTAAAAGTTTTTATGCCTGTTGGGTGCTCCATTGGTTTCGACTTTAAAATAGAGAAAGCTTCTTCTGTACCGGGTCGAGGCGAGCCGGTGAGCAGGTATGTAAGTTCCATTACATAAGGAGTTATTCAAAGGGTAAAAATGGAATGCAATTGGGGGGGTAAAGAAGTGATAATCCCTTCACCGGGTGATTCGATGACAACCCATGTGGAGGGTTATCTGAATGTATATACTTACCCTTTCACTTTTGGACCCTTAGATCCCATCGTTGTCGCCTTCTGCAAAAGGTACGATGTCACGCTGGGACAGATTCA
This sequence comes from Nicotiana obtusifolia, assembly GCA_002018475.1. Lineage (NCBI taxonomy): Eukaryota > Viridiplantae > Streptophyta > Magnoliopsida > Solanales > Solanaceae > Nicotiana > Nicotiana obtusifolia. The sequence continues at coordinate 9,903 of MCJB01000510.1, read as the reverse complement.
TCCCTCTATTTGGCGAATAATTTATCCTTTTTGCTTCTTTGTGAGCAAGGTCGAGGGGCATCCTTTTACCCTCGACTATCTGATGCGTTTGTACAGCCCTTGAATTTTTCGAGGAGGGTTAATAAAACTTACCCGCAGAGCAAGTAAGCCCCCTTTTTCGAGTATTGACGAGGATAGGGACCGGGGTTGGATGAGCCGGTTCGTGCGGATAAAGACTTCGGACTTGATTCCTGCCGAAGATCTGTCGTTCCCCGAGAAGTGGAACATGAATCGTAAGGATTATTTGTATATTATTGTACATGGTCGATCATTTAACCTTCATTTGTTGTTTCATTAATTAGTCTCCTTTCAATACGCAGCTGTTGCTCAAGCGCCGGCCATAATCCAAAATTTGAAAGAGTGGGTTCGGGAAGTGGTGGCCCAAAGAAGTTACTCCGAACGCTCTTGGCGCGAAAGGCCTGTGGGAGGCCAAAAACCATGGTGATGTTCACGATTTTGATATTACGCGCCTTATGCTGCTGCTAACTAGTTTTCCTTTTTCTTCGCAGGTTTGTCGAAAGATGCTGAGTTGAGGCCGGCGTCACTTGATGGAGGCATTCCGAACCGTCCTCCTGCTTTAGAGCAAGAGAAAGAAAAGAGGAAAGAAGCCCCCAGCCCGGCCGGAGCTGATAAGAATAAAAAGAAGAGGAAGGTCATAGCCCGGAAACCCAGGGTTGTTCGATTAGATCTCAATTCCGACGAACGTGAGGATCTCGATCAATCGAGGCGTGAATTGTCCCGGACATCTCCCGAACCGGCAGGCGATAAGTCAGCCCCTCATGGGTCGGAGACAGCGGGTCCTGTTGAGGTCGGAGAAACCACGCAAAGGATTCCGGGCCCTCAAGAAATGGCATATTCTCCTTCTTTTTCGGAATCGTCTTTCAATGAAGCTCGGAATGCGAATCTCCCGTCACCGGGAAAAGATCACACATCGGGGGGACCTTTCGACCATTATTTTGATGATGTGCCATCAGCGGGTACCTTTGGGCTCGATGTGCCAAGGAAGAGCCCTTCGACTGACACGAGCAAGGTATCCGTTGGTCCTAAGTTGACCGATAAATTTCCCGCTCCGAGTTTTGATCCCGATCGNAATCACATAAGGAACCTACAGCAACTTTCGGAATTTCATTCCGACTTCCGGATCAAAATTCGACCTATCAACCGGAAATTCAAACTTCCTCGATTCAAATCTCACGTTGTTCGAGGTCTATCATATATATTCCGGTCACTCGTCTAAGTCATATATTCTATCCCGAAGCTAGTCGAGTCGTCGGATTTCAAATCCGAGCCTTCTAACTCAAAAGTCAATTTCGCAGTTGACTTTAACGACTTAAACTTCCTTAAATGAGACCATGTGTCTCATATCCTTTCAATTACTTCGAGTACATTTAACTCGACTTAATTTCACATAATATAAATAATGAAATAGCTCGGGGAAATAAAGTGAGTCATCACACTGTTGGGTGCTCCATTGGTTTCGACTTTAAAATAGAGAAAGCTTCTTCTGTACCGGGTCGAGGCGAGCCGGTGAGCAGGTATGTGAGTTCCATTACAGAAGGAGTTATTGAAAGGGTAAAAATGGAATGCAATTGGGGGGATAAAGAAGTGATAATCCCTTCACCCGGTGATTCGATTACAACCCATGTGGAGGGTTATCTGAATGTATATACTTACCCTTTCACTTTTGGACCCTTAGATCCCATCGTCGTCGCCTTCTGCAAGAGGTACGACGTCACGCTGGGACAGATTCATCCCTCTATTTGGCGAATAATTTATCTTTTTCGCTTCTTTGTGAGCAAGGTCGAGGGGCATCCTTTTACCCTCGACCATCTGATGTGTTTATACAGCCCTCGAATTTTTCGAGGAGGGTTAATAAAACTTACCCGCAGAGCAAGTAAGCCCCCTTTTTCGAGTATTGACGAGGATAGGGACCGGGGTTGGATGAGCCGGTTCGTGCGGATAAAGACTTCGGACTTGATTCCTGCCGAAGATCTGCCGTTCCCCGAGAAGTGAAACATGAATCGTAAGGATTATTTGCATATTGTTGTACATGGTCGATCTTTTAACCTTCATTTGTTGTTTCATTAATTAGTCTCCTTTCAATAAGCAGCTGTTGCTCAAGCGCCGGCCATAATCCAAAATTTGAAAGAGTGGGTTCGGGAAGTGCTGGCCCAAAGAAGTTACTCCGAACGCTCTTGGCGCGAGATATCGAAAGGCCTGTGGGAGGCCAAAAACCATGGTGATGTTCCCGATTTTGATATTACGCGCCTTATGCTGCTGCTAACTAGTTTTCCTTTTTCTTCGCAGGTTTGTCGAAAGATGCTGAGTTAAGGCCGGCGTCATTTGATGGAGGCATTCTGAGCCGTCCTCCTGCTTTAGAGCAAGAGAAAGAAAAGAGGAAAGAAGCCCCCAGCCCGGCCGGAGCTGACAAGAATAAAAAGAAGAGGAAGGTTATAGCCCGGAAACCCAGGGTTGTTCGATTAGATCTCGATTCCGACGAACGTGAGGATCTCGATCAATCGAGGCGTGAATTGTCCCGGACATCTCCCGAACCGGCAGGCGATAAGTCACCCCCTCATGGGTCAGAGACAGCGAATCCTGTTGAGGTCGGAGAAACCACGCAAGGGATTCCGGGCCCTCAAGAAATGGCATATTCTCCCTCTTTTTCGGAATCGTCTTTCAACGAAGCTCAGAATAAGAAGCTCCCATCACCGGGAAAAGATCACACATCGGGGGGACCTTTCGACCATTATTTTGATGATGTGCCATCAGCGGGTACCTTTGGGCTCGATGTGCCAAGGAAGAGCCCTTCGACTGACATGAGCAAGGTATTCGTTGGTCCTAAGTTGACCGATAAATTTCTCGCTCTGAGTTTTGATCCCGATCGGAAGAGGATAATAAGGTTCGCCATACCCGAAGATGCTGGGGCCCTTTCTGCCCCTGTGGGGGTGGCTAGTTATCTTCGATGTCTGGTAACCGAAGAAGATCAAGCGGCAATGGATGCGGTGGAGGATGCATGCTTGTTTAATGAATCTCAACAAGTATTGAATAAGGTAACAATTTCCCACAATTCTTTTCAAGTTTGCACTATTTCCTTGACTAACCGTCTTGCTTTCTACTCGACCTTTGCAGTCTTCGGTGCTTCATCATGAATTTTTTCTTCGAACAAAAAAAGTAGAAACATTACATCGTCAACAACTCGAAGGGGAGGTGTCGACCCTTCGGGCCGAGTTGGACTCGGCGCGTAAAGAAAAGGCGGATATGATTTCTCAGATGGGGCAGCAAGTTGACCAAATTGATCAGCTTCGATCTGAGCTCAATGAGGCCAAGGCATACAAAACTAAAGTTGAGCAGTTGACTTTGGAAAAGGAGGTTTTCCAAGAGAAAATTGGGGCTTTGACCAAGAAAGCCGATGAGCTTGGATCTATGGTTGATATACTTACCATGGATCGAGATGTTTTGGTTAATGATCTACAGTCGGCAAAATCAGAGATTGCAACTTCTAAATCCGAGGCCGATGAGCTGGTGGCTCAATACAAAATAGATGCTGAGGCCGCTCGAGTAGAGTCGAAGGTTCTGGCCGATTATACCATATTCCAAACCCGTCTTTCTGTCCTCGAAGAATTGCAAACTCGAGGCTTCGATCTTACCGATGACATTGAAGAGGCCAAAAGATTGGAAGCTGAAGCCGAAAAACGGGCGTCCCCAGATGGAGAGGAAGATGATGATTCTGAATAGGAATTTCCTTCCGATTTTTCTTTTGCGATTTTTGCTCTTGTATATATATATAAGAAAATTTTTCCATCTTTTTCTGCTATCTGAACTGTTTCTACCTTTGATGATTGATTTCTTCCTCTTAGTCGGATTCTGACTTCTTTCCTCGAAACCGGACTTAAGCCAAAATAAGCCTATAGTATGATCTAACCCGATGTGGGCCTTAGCCTAGAAAATCGGACTTAGCCAAATAAGTTATACGTCCTCGAGTATAATCGAACTCGATATGGCCTTAGCCCAAAAAATCGTACTTAGCAAAATAAGCTGTACGTCCTCGAGTGTAATTGAACACAATATGGCCTTAGCCTAAAAAATCGGACTTAGTCACTTTGATTTTGCAAAATGAACTTTACATCCTTGAGTATAATTGAACTCTATGTGGGCCTTAGCCTAAAAAATCGGACTTAAGCCAAATAAGCTGTAAGTCCTCGAGTATAATTGAACTCGATATGGCCTTAGCCTACGATAACAGGGTGTCCATGCGAAAGGAATATTTTATTCTCAATGAACATATACAATTGTTTCGAACATGAATAGAAGAAATTATATGGGCGCAATCTTAGTCGACCGTCTGACCCTTACATTGATATTCATGCTCCGATGCTTCTCTTCCGTTGACATTGAATTCGAAAAGAGACATCTGCTTGGTGTTAACACGATTTTCTTGTTGCCTCATTAAAAACCTTGCCGAAAAACCCTTTGGGAAAAACCAGACACAGGAAAAGAGTGCAACTCGTGTTTTCAGAAATATGAGTTGTCTTCCTTATATTGCCTGCAAACATTAATCTCGAGATATAGGGTATATATACAAGTAAGAAAGAATGAACCATACCTTAGCAATAATATCGTTTTAGATGAGCAATGTTCCAATTGTTGGGTATTTGACTGCCATCCATGGTTCCGAGTTTGTAAGAACCCTTCCCTGTAATTTCGATGATATAATAAGGTCCTTCCCAGTTCGATCCCAGTTTTCCTTCATTGGGGTTTTTCGTGTTCTGAGTGGCCTTTCTAATTACCAAATCTCCGATCTTGAAAAATCGGAGTTTAGTTCTTCGATTATAATATCTTTCGATTTGTTATTTTTGGGCAGCCAGTCGAACTAAAGCGATTTCTCTTCGTTCATCGAGCAATTCGAGGTTTGTGGACATGGCCTCTTGATTTGATTGTTCAATTGCGTAACAAAAACGGAGGCTCGATTCTCCGATTTCGACCAGTATCAGGGCTTCTGCGTCGTAAACAAGAGAAAATGGCGTGGCACCGGTACTGGTTTTGGCGGTAGTTAGCTAAGCCCATAGAATTTCGGGTAACATTTCTTTCTATTTGCCTTTTGCATCCGTCAATCTTTTCCTGAGGTTTTGCATTATGGTTTTGTTAGTGGATTCCGCTTGTCCGTTCCCACTGGGATGATAAGGGGTTGATAGAATCCTTTTGATTTTGAGATCTTCTAAAAACTTGGTGATTTTCCTGCCCATGAATTGTTTCCCATTATCGCACACGATTTCTGCGGGGATTCCAAATCGACATGCGATATTGTCCCATATAAAATTGATGACCTCCTTTTCTCTAATTTTTTCATATGCCTGTGCTTCCACCCATTTAGAGAAATAGTCAGTCATTAATAAAATAAATTGAACCTTACCTGTGCCCCGAGACATGCTCCATGAATGGCCACATGAAATGGGGCATGGCCATGCTGATAAATGTGAATGGAGAGTTTCCCCAGCTTGGTGTATCATAGGAGCATGTCTCTGACACCCATCGCATCTTCGAACAAATTGTTTAGCATCTTTTTCGATACTATTCCAGTAATAACCAGCCCTGATTATCTTTTGAATGAGGGATTCAGCACCTGAATGATTTCCACACGTACCCTCATGGATTTCTCTTATAATATAATCGGTGTCTCCTGGTCCAAGGCATATTGCGAGCGGACCGTCGAGTGTTCTTCTGAATAAGACACCGTCTTTTGATAGGATAAATCGGGCTGCTTTTGTACGCAAGGCCCTCGATTCTTTTTTATCTGCGGGCAATTTTCCTGAGCCGAGGTATTCCATATATTGATTTCTCCAGTCCCATGTTAAGCTTGTCGAGTTGACCTCAGCATGACCTTCTTCAACTGCCGATCTCAAAAGCTGAACAATCTCCTCGGATCCATCTTTGTCATCTTCGATCGATGAACCTAAATTAGCAAGGGCATCGGCCTCACTATTTTGATCTCGAGGTACATGCTGTAAAGTCCATTCCTCGAACCGATGCAATGTCGTCTGCAATTTATTTAGATATCGCTGCATCCGTTCCTCCTTGACTTCGAATGTCCCGTTGACGTGGTTTACTACAAGAAGGGAATCACATTTGGCGTTGATAATTTCAGCGCCCAGATTTTTAGATAGTTCCAGACCTGCAATCATGGCCTCATATTCGGCTTCATTATTAGTTAATTTTAAAGTTCTAATGGACTGTCGAATTACATTACCCGACGGTGGTTTTAGCACAATACCGAGTCCGGACCCCTTTGCGTTCGAAGCCCCGTCAGTAAAGAAGGTCCAAACTTTTGGTTTGGTCCCTGCTTCGGCTAATAGTTCCTTTTCGACCTCCGATGCCAGGGTCGGTGTAAAATCGTCCACGAAATCGGCCAGAACTTGAGATTTAATAGCATCTCGAGGGCGAAATTCGAGGTCATAACCGCTTATTTCTATGGCCCATTTAGCAAGTCTACCAGACAGCTCGGGCTTGTGCATGACATTTCTTAGAGGGTACGTGGTTAAGACGCATATGGGGTGGCTTTGGAAATACGGCTTTAATTTCCTAGATGCGCTTAGTAAAGCTAATGCCAATTTTTCTAGGTGAGGATATCTGGTTTATGCATCACACAAAGTTTTGCTAACATAATAGATAGGAAATTGTGCACCTGCCTCTTCTCTAACTAGTACTCCGCTCGCTGCTACCTCTGATACAGCTATATATAAATATAATATTTCACCCTGTTTCGGGGTGTGAAGTAAAGGTGGATTTGATAAGTACCTTTTGAGCTGCTCTAGAGCTTGTTGGCATTCTGGTGTCCACGAAAAGCTGCTTTTGTTCTTCAACAATGCGAAAAATCGATGGCTCTTGTCTGAAGATCTCGAAATAAATCGACCAAGAGCAGCTATCCGCCCAGTTAGCCTTTCAACGGCCTTTACATTGTTGACCACAGTGATATTCTCGATTGCTTTAATTTTATCAGGATTGATTTCGATCCCCCGATTCGATACCATAAACCTGAGGAATTTACCCGATCCCACGCCAAATGCACACTTTTCTGGATTGAGCTTCATGTTATATTGCTTCAATATGTCGAACGTCTCCTGCAAATGTGTTAGGTGGTCTTCTACCCGAAGGGATTTGACCAACATGTCATCGATATATACTTCCATCGATTTTCCTATTTGTTTTTCAAACATTTTGTTTACCAAGCGTTGATATGTGGCACCAGCATTTTTTAGTCCGAAAGGCATCACATTATAACAATACGTCCCATTTTTGGTGATAAAAGATGTCTTTTCCTGATCATCCGGGTGCATCCTTATCTGGTTATACCCTGAGTAGGCATCGAGAAAACTAAGAATCTCCTGGCCGGCCGTGGCGTCGATCATGCGATCGATGCTGGGGAGAGGGAAAGAATCTTTGGGGCATGCCTTATTTAAATCATTATAATCTATGCACATTCTTAGTTTATTGGCTTTTTTGGGAACCACCACTACGTTAGCTAACCAATCCGGGTATTTAACCTCCCGAATGGACTCTATTTTAAGCAATTTAGATACCTCATCCTTGATGAAAGCATACTTCACATCAGATTGAGGTCTTCGTTTCTGTTTGATTGGACGGAACCTCGGATCCAGACTTAGTCTGTGTGTGACTACTTCGGAAGGGATACCCTTTATATCAAGATGGTACCAAGCAAAACAATCTTCCTTAGTCAAAAGGAAATTAATAAATTTTATTCTAAGCTCGGAGTCTAGCCCCGTGCCTAGATATACCTTTCGATCGGGCAAATTTTCTCTCAATATGACTTGCTCCAACTCTTCGACCGTTGATTTGGTAGCGTCAGATTCGTCGGGGGTTATGAAAGATCTGGGGACTGAAAAATCTCCCCCTTCGATTTCCTCGTGTTCGTTCAATTTGGTTGACGAAGACTGCTGTAATTGCTATTTTACCCGGTCTCGTTCCCCCCGTTCCTGATTCTCGGTAGTGGAAGTTTTTGATATCGAAGCTTCGTCTTCGATGGCAAACATTTCCCTTGCCGCTGGCTGTTCCCCATATATTGTTTTAACCCCGTCATCAGTTGGAAATTTTAATACCTGATGGAAAGTAGAGGGTACCGCTCCTATATCGTGGATCCATGGCCTTTCGAGTAGTGCGTTGTATTTCATATCTCCTTCGATCACGAAGAATACCGTTTTTCGCACTGTTCCTACCGTGTTGACTAACAGAGTAATTTCACCTTTTGTGGTTTCACAAGCCATGTTGAAATCACTAAGAACTCGGGCCGTTGGAATAATTTTGCTAGTCATGCCAAGCTGATTTGCCACGTTTGATCGTATGATGTTGGCGGAGCTACCTGGATCAATTAACACACGTTTAATTTGAAATTCATGAACTAAGATAGAGATTACCAGTGCATCATTGTGGGGTTGTACAACCCCTGCTGCATCTTTATCGTCGAATAGTAGTGTTCTTGTCGTCAAGAATTCCATGCTCCGTTTCTCCCTTGTGAGGGATATCTTAGTGCGCTTCATCATCGGTCTTTGATGGATATCTGTCCCTCCGACTATCATATTAATGATATGTCGAGGTTCTTCCTGCCTCGTATGCCTATTTTCACTCCTGTTGTTGAAGTGATTCTTAGCTCGGTCGCTTAAGAATTCTCGAAGATGCCCGTTGTTGAACAAACGAGCTACTTCTTCCCTTAGTTGTCGACAGTCCTCTGTCTTATGCCCATGGGTACCATGGTATTCACATATTTGATTAGGATCCCTTTGCACCGGGTCTGATCGTAGCGGTCGAGGCCATCTAGTATCTTTGATGCGTTCAATTGCCGATACCACGAATGACGTATCGATGTTGAAGTTATACTCTGATATTTTCGGGGCCTCTTTATGTCCGGAGGGAACATCGAACGTATTTTTGCTCACGAGTCCCGATTTAGTCCCCGATTACTTTGGCTCCGACCGTTCCTGTGATGATTCCCGATGAAATTCCGCCCAGATTGGATGTTCCTTGAATTTTCCCCATATGGTCGGTGTCGATCATTAATCGATCTTGATTCATCATCGATACTCTTTAGACGGGACGATTTAGAAGGATAAATGGAACCGGATGAGGATCCGAGCTGATCATCCTCGATTCTAATCTTGGACTGGTATCGATTGTGTATATCGGCCCATGTAGTTGCTGGATATTCCACCAAGTTTTGCTTTAGTTGTCGAGAAGATATCGAGCTCCTCGTATTAAGCCCTTGCGTGAAAGCTTGTACGGCCCAATCATCGGTGATTGGCGGCAGATCCATTCGTTCCATTTGAAACGGGATACGAATTCTCTCAACATTTCGTTATCCCTCTGTCTTACCTTGAAGAGATCGGATTTTCTGGTTTCGACTTTAATGGCACCTGCATGCGCTTTTACTAAAGAATCTGCAAGCATAGCAAACGAGTCAATATAATTAGCAGGTAAATTATGATACCATACCATAGCCCCTTTCGACAGGGTTTCTCCGAATTTTTTCAGTAGGACAGACTCTATTTCATCGTCCTCCAAATCGTTCCCTTTGATGGCGCACGTATACGATGTAATGTGCTCGTTAGGGCCGGTCGTATCATTGTACTTGGGTATGTTAGGCATGCGAAATTTCTTGGGAATCGATCTCGGAGCTGCACTTGGCGGAAAAGGTTTTTGTATGAACTTCTTGGAATCGATCCCTTTCAAACTCGGTGGTGCTCCTGGGATTTGATCTACCCTGGAATTGTACGTTTCCACCTTTCTATCGTTTGCCTCTAATCGTCTAGTGAGATCTTCGAGCCGCTTTGCAATTTCGGAATTAGCCCCCGATTC